>VXBT01000638.1:280122-389196 GCA_013400235.1 Oriolus oriolus
AAAAAAAAAAAAAAAGAAAGATTCTGGCTTTGTTACTTTCTATAAAAATCTTGTCAGAGTCTTTTCCCTGGAAGGAAAGCGTCTGTCAGAGCAAGCAAGAGGAACTGAGAGCAGCAGATCTGAGTCAGGGGAACAAAAGCAGAGCAGCAGTGTAGAAAGAAGTCAGCAGCCAGTCCCCAACAGTCTGGCACACAATAAAACACACCAGCAATCACAGCTTCGGTGAGAGACAGTGCAGGAGCTGCAGATGAGATGAACAGATGGAAAGACAAAGCCAATCAGGAATCAAAATGCACAGTTCCAGCAAGGAGACTCCCCACCAGTGTACATTTTGCAGGCTTTAGTTCCATAACTAGGTCAAGTGATTTTTTTTCTTTACCCCTTAACTGCTGCCTGAAGTAAAAAGTTCTCAAGTGAGGATGGATCCTAAGAACCCCCAAAATTGTTCTTAGCATGTATGGAAAATAAAGCAATGAATGAATATAAAATATGCAATGTAAACAAATCAGATTTTAGCATAAAATTTAACCGGAGTACAGAACAGGGTACTCCATGAAAATATATGGAAGGGGGATAAAATACAAAGTGATTTTCAAAATAAATGCAGAGGTTGGGGACATATTTATACACATACAATGCTGACAGATGGCAAAAACCTTTGGTAATCACATTCAGTTTTCTTATCAATAGGAATTACTTTTCCCCCTCAATCTTAAGAGTTTCTCAATACTCTGCTATCAAACTAAATTAGTAATGGCATCAATAATACACTTCATTCATCAGCATTCCAGGACCACAGGTTTATGAAGGGATCAACTAAAAACTCAGGAGCAACCCCAGGGGTTGTCCAGACACATGTACAAAACAGTCACTACTAAATAATCCATCCCTGGCAGCAAACACTGCACAGACACCACCAACAAAAGGCTTTTCTCTCTCTGCCCCCCTGCACTGAAATCATTCAGACGCTGCCATCCTGGCATATGTGCAGATAATCCTGAGCAGGGATGATTCCAAATGCTGAGCACACTTTATCTGGACCGAGCGGGAACACAGATTGGCCATTGTGCCCCAGTCTCCATGGGATGAGGCACAGCACCCTCACACACTGTCTGGCACAACACATGGCCCATCATTTCCAAGAAACAAGAATTTCGGGAATATTTGATCTGAAACCCCCTGAACAGCACAAAAATGACAAAGGTGTTTAATGCTAAAGATGATGCTCGCTCCTCTGTAAAACCAGGTCCAACCAAAAGGATGCTGCTGTCAAGGCAAGGACTCCCAGTGCCTTTCCCAGCGTTTGGCTGGAACGCAGAGGGAAAGGAGAGCCTTGCTGGAGCCGGGGTGAAGAGAGGCATGGCAGCAGCAGGCCTGGGTGATCTGCTCTAGCTGTGCCACTTTGGCAAGGAGATTAGAATGCACTCAAAAGACCTGAATCCTCTGCCACATCCTGCTGGGGAATCTTTGATGAGTCATTTGTCCTCTGGCCCTCTCTTCTCCCATCCTTCACTCATCTCCTTTCTGAAATCCTCCTGATGTGGTTAAAAAAGTAAAAAGCACAAGCACACTGAAGCTGCACCAGCCTCTGCTGACACAGATCAAGGCCCAGGCCTCTCTGGACTCCTGTTCAGAGTTTAGCTTCTCACTTTTATGTCCTGTTGGCCAAGAACCAATGTTTGGTCTCCTGCCAGCCATCTGCACTAGAGCTGAACAGAGACACAACCCCACTGAGAGCATGACTCCAGTCATGGCTTTGGAACAGACACTAGGAGGGATACACGAGTTTAGGTTTAGTTTTCAAATGGTTATAAATTTTGTTCACTTATTACACAGGTTATTCCTTCCTTTTCCTCAAGTGAAAAATGTCATTAGAATGACTGGAGCATATATTAAAACCTTTAGACCAATTAAATTCAAGAATAAATGAAAAGATAAACAAGATGTGCACAGGTAAAACCTCACATTCACTCTGAAGTAAAATTACAAAAAGCTATAAAATTGGAATAAGTATAAAATAGTTTTTATAGTAATTGAGACATTCACTAACAGTATTGGGTTGTATTAAGATGTAGAAAATTTAGACTGAATATTACAAAATTGCCCTGATAAAGTGCTATTGAAGTAACATCCCATGTGAATGGAAGGAACCTTCTCAACTGAGAAAACGATTTTGGCCTGAAAATAGGCCCAGTCTTTGGGTCGTTTTCCTAACAACTTATCACAGAGGCACCAGGATGTTTTATTTCAGCCTAGAGTTTATTATCATCAGTCTTAGAAGCCTGGGAAAGAGCCACTACACTACAAAGCACAGGCACAAGTGGGACAGGTGAGCACCAGCTTCTCACACAGGGTGAGCCAGCAGCACAGCTCCAGATACACTGATATCCAGAGAGGAAGGAAATTAAGTTCATCACCAGATTCTTCTGTCCTGTGCCCACTACTGCTGAGTTTCAGGTCATTCATGTGGAACAGCAGAAAATGAGGAAAAGGAAGATGCATGAGATTTTTGGGGGGTTAGAATGGCATCCTTAAGCAGAAAGCTAAGGAACCCTGCTGCCAGCTGAGTGTTAGTAAAACAAGGGTTTATTGAAAACAAAAGAAACAAAAAACCACTGTTACTGGTTTTTCAGAGGTACTCAAATATATCTTACAGGGACAAGAAGGACCACAGTGCTTAGTCATGGCTACTACACAGTCTAGGGCCAGTGGCATGGAAGCAGCCTCAGATTTTAGCAACAATGGCACAGACTGAAGAGTGTTCTGTACAAATATTTGTTTTAAAAGGGACATTCTCCAAGAACACATTTGCAGCCTGAATTGAATCCTTTCCCAGTCAGTGGCAGCAGATGACAGTGCAGCACACCAGCACCGTCCAGCATCCCTGGCACAGCCCAGGTGAATCCTGTGGGACACTGGGAGAGGGAGGCTCAGCTCAGGACAGGGGGGTTATTCTCATTCCTGAGGGGCTTCTCTCCCCACTCAGAAGTCAAACAGCACATCACCCAACAATTACAACCTACAGCCTGCCTCTGCCTGACAGCAGAAACTAAATTACACTTAGAGGCAGAGGAAGGTACCAGCACTGACAAACTCTTGGAGCCTTCCCCCACACCTGTCAAACAGAAGCACAGCCCCCAGAACAGAACAAAGCCTCCTGCAGACAATCCAGGCCATCTCGGATTAACAGGGAAACGGAGCACTCTGCAGCTGTATCCCTCTGATCTCCCACCCACCTTCTTCAAGAAACACTTTGGTATTCAGCAGACAAAAAGGAAGTTTTTCAGCATTAACAGCTCTGTGTTCTGGTGCTCCTGGAACATGGGGCTGTACAACAGAGATCAGGAGAAGGGCTTTCACACCAGAAGCCTTGTAACTCTGACAAATGAGAGGGATTACCTGTGCCTACCAGCCTTGCCTCGTCTGAATCCATATGGCACCCGGCAGGAATATGAGGGCATTCAGCTTCTGGGATAAGGATTACCATTTCTAATGTTCCCTGGCTAACAGAAATCAGTGTTGCACCACTGCTGTCAGGGGATGGAAATGATGGCAGCCGAAGAGCTGCCTCTGGATTTCTCTTGAGTGAAACACAGCACAGAACCAGCTACTAAGACCAAAATTACCTCTATTCCCAGCCAAAGCACACATTAAGAAACGTACTCTGCGTGCAGGATGGAAGTGAAACTTCCCAGAGCTCACAGGGCACTGCAAAGCAGGCAATCGTTTTAATTTTCCTTATTTTTCTCAACCCACACCTTGTATCAAGTCAGCTGATAAATGTTGGTCTGTTCTAGGAGAGGCCACCAAAAGCCTCGGGAAGAAGCCTCTGTATTTTCCCAGATCTCAGACCTCCCCACAGGTTCACCCAGCACATGGAGCAGCATTGCATCGCCATCTCTTGGCAGATGTTTAAATAACAACGTAACTACACACGAATAAATTAACATTAACAAGATATTAGAAGCTATAAATATAGAGACATGTTTCTCTTACAAGCCAAACAAAAACAGATTGAAAGTCTAGCTGAGGAGTCTGTCTATATCCATTTTACTTTCCTGACTCTCAAGACTTGTACTTGAGAAAATGTTAGGCACTTTATATAAACAACTAAGTTTAAATTTGGTCTAGCCCTCTCCCCTTTTTTTAAAATTTCTGTACAAAAGACAGTAGCTAATTTTTACAGCCAGCTTATATAAGTAGCACATAACCACTACTCTGAATTCAAGATTTCACCCACTTGATGGAAAGAGTATCAAATTACCATCAGAATTGTGGGAAAAAACACAGTTTAAAGTTCTTGATTCTTTCAAGTGTATAAAATGACAAACAGCATATCCTAAAAAAGCAGTGAGTTAGGTTTTTCTGAAAACTTTTGTCAAGCCTTTGGAAAAGAGATTCTACATCCAACTCAGAGCTGTAAATTCTAGTCTAAGAGCAAGTCCCTAAAGCAAATTGGGAATTTAGTCCTACTGAAATCCGGAGGAATTTGGGGGACTCTTATAAACATTATTCATGATTTCTGTAACTATGTGCAAGTCATCAACTACAATACACAACAAAGTCTTGGCAGGCCCAACAGAGTAACTCCCCTAAAACAGTCTCCAAGCACTGGTTTTTAGGCAGACAGCAGCCAGAAAGCAGTTAAACAACAGCTCCTACAGAGCACCAAGCCCTGCACCAGGGTCATTTACCATTATTCCATCTGAGTGAACAGAAACAATTTGCAGCAGTTCAACATCGAGCCCATCAAATGGTATAAAAAGAATGATAACAGCAAGATCTGTAAAAAACCACCCAGAATTACGAAGTTGCAAACACTGGGAGATAAACAAGGTCACTGATGACCTCCTTGAGACGCAGCTATGTGGATTTGACCTTTCTATAAAAAGTGGTAATTTCAGTGAAAACAACCTTTCAGTTCCAAGGGAAAGGGGAGTAAGTCATGTCTCCTGCCCTGGCAGTTTATGATGAGACTCCCAGCCCTAATTTAAAGGTCACCAACAACCCTTTGAAAGTAAGATTGCTTTTCACTTTGTCCACATTTCATGTAATGTGGTCAGAACTGACTAGTTCGCAACAGCAAAAGCACAGCTGCCTGGCCAAGCTCAGCCCTCCCTCCAGTGCTCATCACTTCCTTGGACACACCAAAATTACATCAGAATAATCAGTGAGACTTCTGGCACAAACAAATATTTTGCTGATCTGTATTGCAGGAGTTCTATCACTATTTTCACTCTGGTAACAGGGAGAGGAACTGAAGACCTTGCTATGCTACACTCTTTAAACCTAGCCAATGCTCCACTGAAATCAGAGCAGACTCTTTCCACAGGGCTCCAGCTGTTTTCCGAACAGGAACAGCGTTCACTCCCTGGACTCTGCCTGCTCAGCACTTTGTGATGTGGGCTGTATGCAAAGGACATGCTCATGGAGGTCAGAGCAGGACTAATGATCTCAGGGATATATTCCTAAAAAGTTAACTTCCCACATGGAGACAGCCCAGGAATCTCCCTGGGGTCCTCCCATTTGTGGTTTTACATTTGATTTGTATGTTTGGGAACACCTGCGAGTGCTGGCACTGACTGAGCCTTGCACATGCCCGGGGGTACAGAGTGAGCCCATTTCTCCTGGCTCCCAGTTATCTGCTCTGCACTGCATTGCAAGCACCTCCAGATACTGAGAGGTCTTCATAGAATCCCAAAAGAGTTCCATCCAGTGCCACCCCTGCCACGGCAGGGACACCTTCCACTGTCCCAGGCTGCTCCAAGCCCTGTCCAGCCTGGCCTTGGGCACTGCCAGGGATCCAGGGGCAGCCGCAGCTGCTCTGGGCACCCTGTGCCAGGGCCTCATCAGCAAGAATTTCTTCCTAATACTTCATCTAAACCTACTCTCTGTCGGTTTAAAGCCACACAGGAACAGTGGTGCATAGAACATTAAGACAAAAATTGAGGGACTACATCCAAATTAATAGCTCTAAAGGGTAATTAATTTTGAAGAAACTGAAATCCTACATAAGCTAACTTTTTTCTAGTAAGGCATTGTTTCTTTTTTCTTTCCTAAATTTTCTTTGAGAAGGAAATGCCTCTGAGATAAATTGTATTTAAAGGTTATAGCGCAAAACTACATATCTCAGTCCTATACAGGATGGTTTATTAATTGCCCTGGATGCACACACACTCATAAATTTGTTTGGGTAATTTGATGAGGGCAATTGATTTACTATCACAGTGAAATACTACATTAAACACACACATAATTCATTCTTTATATTGCTCCTCCCCTCTTAAAAGCATCCTGTCTGACTGCAGGCCACTCTGAATTATTATTCTGTAATCATTAAGTGATTTATTTAACCACAGCACACGCAGTTAACATTAATCTATATTCCTATTCTATTTTCACCTTTATGTTTTCTGTTGTCCTACCAACAAGGAAAAATTATGGATTTCATTTAAACCAAAATACGGTTATGGGGCAGCAAGACAAGATAAGGGACATTTTTATTCTCAGAACATATCTTTTTCAACAATACAAATGGAAAAAAAATGCAAAATGAAATCTTTTTGAAACATAAACAGTACAGAATCATCACAGTGAAAAATTTGTAAAATCCTAAGCAAATGTAGCTTGTGGGGGAAAAAACCAAAGCCTAACCCATTTTTATCACTGTTAAATCATTTAATAAAGGAAAGGCTCAGACCAAGATGCTACATGTGGTGAGAACTAGAAGGATTTTTTCCACGATCCATCATGCCTGACCCAACATTCGCTCAAGATAAAAGTGATTGTTCCTGACTCAACCTTCTATTTATCCACAAAGCTCTACAATTTTCCATCAGCCTTTGCTTCTGTGCATTTTCAGATGACTTGCATTCCAGTACTTCTTGAGAGACATTAACCAGCAAGATGAAACACTCACAACTGACAGGAAACCACCAAAAAGAACCACTCCAACAACAGTATTTACAGGCAGTATGCCATACTAGTGATGAGAAATCAAGAGGAAGAAACTAAATTATTTATTTTAAAAAGGAAGCTAAAAAAAACCATAAGAAATTTTCATTACACCCTATTTTATGAGGTATAGAGATGAGACCTGGGGAAAAAAAGGCAGCATCTAGATTCTCAACTCTGAGAAGACAACTTCAATCAATACAGCCCTTCGGGGTAAACTGAGATGAAAACACTGTAGGAAATGTGTATATCCATGCAGCAAGGGTGCACTGACACATAGAGGTACCCTCCAGAACACTGAGGTCCACACCTGGCCTAATCTGTGACCCAATCAGCTTCAGCAGGGACAGCAAAGAAGTTGTGTCTCAAAGGAAAACAAGGTAGGCTCTGGGGAATACCCTGAATAATGGAGAATACCCCTTCACAAAACAAGCCTGCAGACCCTGGCACTGTGAACCTCTCCTGCCAGCGTGCAGCACAATCCTCTGGGAATGTGCAGTGCAAAGGCTAAGGAAACCCCTGAAATAAACATTACTACGCCATAACCCAGCTCTGAGAGCTGGCAGTGAGGCTGTGAGCAGCAGCATTCCCACCCTGGCACCACAGCCACCTTTGTGGCTGCCCCAGGGAGCTGCTGACATGGTGCCACTGTCACAGTGTCACTGCCAGCTCTAACAGGGGACTGAAGCTTCACCTCAGCCAGCTGAGTGTCCCACAACACACAGGACCTTGACACAGCCACCTGTGTGTCACAGAAAGCACTCTCTGGGTGACAGCAGAACTCGGGCTGCTGCACTCAGTCATCTGTGGGGCTGAAGGCACTGGAAGCACAGCCTTGTACAAAATGCAAAAGCCACCATGTCACACTATCCACAACCCAGACCCCCTACACAGGCAAGGGCCAAAGGAGCTGCACAACACACATTCTGGGGGCAGGCAGGACAGCAAATCCATGGGGATCCTCTCTCAGCTCCATTTACTCTGGCAGAACAGGCAGTTCTGCCTCTGGCAAGCAGCTGAAAAGCAGCAGCACATTAAGTGAAACCACCAACCACAGTCTGCAGGAGAAGTTTGCTGAGCCTGCTGTAGCACTGATACATCCATTTAAACACTGCCTTCAATCCCCTGGAACTGCCCATTACATATGTAGTCCATAAAAGACCTGAATGGTGTGCAAATACATTTCCTTCATCCAGAGGGAAATGCCAGAGGTCACTGATGTCAAATGAAGTTTGTTCATACAAGGCAGATGGGGAGCACAAAAGGAATTTGATGTGCACTTCAAAGGGAAGAAATTTGTCCAGTCTGGGAGGCAATTCTGTGTCTCGCTTGGTAATGAGTTTCTTCTGAAGAAATACTGTTACACAGAAGTCTGTTTAACTGGAATGCTGTCCTATGGCTTTCCCTACTCACAGAAATGGAATAATATGCTCAGGAAAGACTCCCTGCAAAACATCATCACAGTTTTAGCCAGGAGATGGGTGGTCTATCTGCTCTTTTCAAGTGGCTCACCTGCTGCTGTCAGGCCAAAATAGGTGTGAATTTAATCACCTGAAATACATCCCAAGACTAATTTCCACAAAGATACGTTACTATTAATCAGGAAGCAACTTGCACGGTGAAAGCTGCATTGTTCCCATTGCTCTAACTTGTTTTGCTTACATCCAAGGATATGACAAAATGTTAAGTTACAAAACTTTTTTACTCATCTCAAAGTCAAGACTTTGTGAGTGCCCGTGTATTGGCAAAGAGGTTTATGGTTCCTATTACCCAATCGATGCTGCAAGAGCAGCACACAGGGAGGGATGAAATGCAGAGCTCTGCGATATCCAAGAGCTCAACCACTGCTTAACTTCTTTCAAGCGTCCCTGCGTCAGTTTTCTTATCTGTACAAGAAAGGAAACAAAGTTCATCTCTCTCTGCAAAAGCACTTGGAGATATTTCGATAAACTGTGTTATTCAAACACAGCATTTTCCAAGGTCAGCCCTCTCTGCACAGCTAAGGCATGCTTAAATAAACTGATCTTCAACTTCTCCTTCTCGGGATTTGCAAACATCATTACCAGAGCTCTCACTGCAGCGTGCGTTTCCTCGTGGAAGATTTCGGCAGCTCATTAGCACGCAGCAGGAGCCAGCTGCAGCAGGCAGGAGCCCGGGCTGAGGAATGACCCTCCCCAGGGCTGCTCCCGGTGCAGCGGGGCCGGGGTCACTCAGCCAGGCAGCGAGTGGGCAGCGCTGGCCAGGCAGCCACACACTCCTGACCTCAGCCAGAGGGCACTTCCAGGGACTGCACAAACGGATTGAGCTGGAAACGGACAAACCGCAGCTTCCCAGCTAAGCAATTAGCAGCGAGTGTTAATGTGTTTATCATAATCAGCTGCACAGAGAGGAATTGCACCTGTGGTCAGTGAGGTGTTTGTGACTGGCTCTGAAGCACAAGGAGCACATGATAAAATAACTGCAGACTACTCTGAGGTTCATAAGCAGGAAACAAAAATATGTGGTTTGGTTCCCCATTTTCAGTGGCAGGCTGTTGAGGCAGGTGGCTGAGCTGCAGGCATCACCTCTATGTGAGAGGCATCTCACAGTGATAAAACCATTTAAAAAATGTTTATACCTGGTCTCTCCACAATTTTCTAAGCACTTCAGAGCAGACACCACTATGCCATGTCAGCTTACTCCTGTCTATACATCTTGTCTAAATCTTCTGCAGAACATTTATATTCGACTGTTTTACTACTAAAAACCAATAACTGCAAGGGTTTTAATAAATCCAAACACCTTTTTGCACTACAAGCACTTTTAAAAATGTGGCTGTTTGCCGTGAACACACAAACAAAACCCTCCCAGGACATGGTTTTATCTCACCTGCCCAGCCAACCCCACCTCAGCGTGCAGACACCAGCCTGAACTTGTCCAGCCTCAGAACATTGTCACTTTACTCCACTTAATGGGATATTGACTTTTTATACTTCACTCTCTGCAGATCAATGTTCTAATAGACACAAAAGAGACTGGCAAAAGGATACAGAGTACCTGCCCACCAACCTGATGGAGATGATTATCCATAAATGAAGGTCAAATCAAAGGAAAATTCAAACCTGACTTGAAAAGAAGAGCAGCACAAAGAGAAGAGTCTTTAAATAAGGGAATTTTAAAAAGAAATATCTAGGATTAACTACAGGAGGAAGGAGACACAGCCTAAAGTGGGCATGGATAAGGCAGTTAAAACTCTCAGCCAGGGAATGACAGACTAAAGTCCCTTTGGAACGTCTGTGCTCAATGCCACAATTTAAGAAACAGTTCAGGAGGCATCTCCAGTATATCACACAGGAAATGTGCTTCCTTTTAATGTAAAACAGCAACTTTCAATACCTGAAAAGTATCTGAATAGGCTATTCAGAACAAAGTCAGAGAGAAACCACGTGCAGTGTAAAATAAAACACTTAAAAGGGATACCTTATTCTTTCAGAGACTGGTTCTATAGGAAACCAGGAAGCCAAAGGGAGCTTTCAAACAGGCTCCTTTAGCAAAAGGCTTCTAATCACTCCTCCTGGGAGGCTACCAGAGCCCTGAAACCGGGACCCTTTGAGGCCAAAATCAGCGCAAGGAAGCCACAGCTGAGCTGATGGAGAATTGGCAACACTGCCAGCTGGAGAAAGGGCTGCACCACATCCCCAAGAGCACTGATGGTGAGCGCTTCACACACAATCGCACGAAGCTGCACCGGGATTTGGAGGAGCAGCCCCGGTTAGGGAGGGAGGGAGGGACCCGAGGCGCTCAGACAGCATTNGGCCCCGAGGCGCTCAGACAGCATTCCCACCATGCCGTGCCGAAGGCAGCCGCATCCCTGGAGCGGGGCAGGGCAGGGCCGGGCCGGGNTGCCCGTGGCGCTGTGGCCGCCCGGGGAGGCCCCGCCGGCCTTCCAGGTACCGGGGCGGGGAACAGCGGGGAGCAGAGCAGGGCACGGACACGGACACGGACACGGACACGGACACGGACACCTCCCACTGCAGGCCCGTCCCACCGGGCCTTGGACACCGCCAGCCGTGCGGCAGCCACAGCTCCTCCGGGCAACCTGCGCCAGGGCCTCCCCATCCTCACAGGGAGGGATTTATCCCTAATATCGAACCCAAACCTCCTCTCTTTTAGTTTAAATCCGTTCCTTCTTGTCCTGTCAGTCCGGGATGCCTAGGAATTTGCTTCAGTGGTATTAGAGAGTCTTTACAAAGCAGATTGAAAAAGCTTCCAGTAAGCCTGGGGAAAAAATGAAGATGTGACCCCTTATAGACCCAGATATCCCGGAATTACATGGTGTGCTCGTATTTTACCGAAATGGGAAAGGTTGTGGTTGTTGGGAAACATTAAACTTGGTTTTGAGTAAAGCCGAGTGACTGAGAATGTATATAAAATGTTTCTAAAAAAAAGATGTTTATAAAAAAAAGAAACTTGCAAAGGCACTGTCATCTTTCGCAACACGCAGAACTTGCCAGGTACAGGCTGCTGTGAAATGTAATATTTAGTGATAGCACATCCTCCAGGCTTCTAAATAAAGCTGAATGCTGAGAAGGGGGTGAAAATATATACCCGTGGCTGTCTTTCTATCTTTGTTTTCAAATGTAGCAGTTTCTATCAGGTTTTGTTTTGTAACAGTCCCTGGTTCTATAACTATTCACCTGCTGGGGGCATCAGTGCAATTTTGAGGACCTGGTTTTCTACCGGAATTAGGAGGAAGTGTGAATGCAACAATTTGAGGAGATAAATTGAAAGTATCTTCATTTTTAACATAGTTGTGTATTTGAAATTCTGTGGCTTAGCATAGCTATAGATTAACCTTAGAAGTAACTTATTGAGCATTTTGAAGTGTGGGGAGATGACTTGAACAACACCTTGATAATTCTGCAAATAAATACATCCATAAATAAATATCTTTGGTATCTCTATAAATGAAAGTTATACATAGTAGAGTAGATCTAATTAGCTGATTTTTTTCTGCTAAGCATTTTTTGTGGCTAGGGGGCTATTTTGAGAAATTCAGGCACTAACAAGACTATCAGTTGTTTTTTGGTCTGTATGAAATACCTGATTTGTGTTCTTTTAAACACTTCAGACAAGTTTGAGCTGGAAGTTTACAGAAAGATGAAGCATTCACGGTTTGAGTTTTGGGATCAGTCATTGCCAGACGCAAACTTTTAAAAAATTCTGGTTTTGAGCACCGATGATGCCAAGGCTTTGACTGCTGTTCTCTCTGCAGTACAGCCCCGACAGCGTGGCCGGAGCAGACGGAGAGATCGACCCCACAGAAATCACCTTCCCGGGCTGCTCCTGTCGCAGCAGCTCCTGCGTGGCTCCCGAGTGCCCCTGTCTGCGCCGTGGAGAGAACTACAGCAGCAGCCTGTGCCTCAGGCTGGCAGAGCAGCAGGAGCAGCACTTCTCCAGGCCCGTGTTTGAGTGCAACAGCCTGTGCCAGTGTGGGGACGGCTGCCAGAACAGGCTGGTGCAGCGCGGGCTGCAGCTGCGGCTGCAGGTGTTCCGCACGGAGAGGAAGGGCTGGGGAGTGCGCGCGCTGGAGCCCATCCGCAGCGGCAGGTTTGTGTGCGAGTACGCCGGGGAGGTTCTGGGCTCTGCTGAGGCTCACCGGAGAATCCGGGCCCAGACACCGCAGGACCCAAACTACATCATAGCCGTGAGGGAGCACCTGCACGACGGGCGCGTCATGGAGACCTTTGTGGATCCCACCCGCATCGGGAACGTGGGCAGGTTCCTGAACCACTCCTGTGAACCCAATCTGTTCATGGTGCCAGTGAGAGTTGACTCCATGGTGCCCAAACTGGCACTTTTTGCAGCCGTTGATATTTCTGCTGGAGAGGAACTTTCATATGATTACTCTGGAAGATTCCATAACTTACCAGGAGCTAGCAGAGAGCACAAACCCCTGGAGGAAGAGAACAGCCTGAGAAAACCTTGCTACTGTGGTTCCCGCATGTGTGCTTCCTTCTTACCTTGGGACGGCTCCCTCTTTTCCACACCAGCGAGTTCTCCATAGCCTTTCAGCCTTAAACACACCTAAAAAATATTATTTCCTCTAGTAGTTAAATAAAACTCTTTGTGTTCCGACAAGGAGACACACATGGGTTTGAGCAGCAGCAAAGAGACAAGGTTTCGAGAATTAATTTTATGCAAAAACCTTTCCAAGTACTTTTCAAAGTGGATAGTCCAAGGGATTATTGGAGCTTCAGGATGTTCCAAAATCAGTGACTAAGCCAGGCCAGGTGGTTTTGTCTGGTTTTCCTCTGACAGCTTGCTGTATATTAAAGCAGCTCTCTTGGTTTGTACCCTTCAGAAAGAATTTGTACCTTTAGCACTTGTACATGGACAGGACATGTGATAACAGCAAGGAAAGTCACTGACAATGGCACAAGAAAACGTCACCATGAATCATGACACTCACAAGAAAGGCACTAGGTTTTTTAAAATCCATTAAATTATTGTTTTTAAATTACTTGCTGTAATTTTTTTTGTTCCACAAAGCATAGTAACTATTTATTATTGATGTAAAAGAAAAGAGTAGCTGTAATACTTTGTGTGTCCCATGCAGCTGCATGCCCAAAGCAGCCTGGGACTGAGTGGCTGTTTCCCATTTAGCTTTGTGGAAGTGGTGCAGGACTGCAGTCTCTGAGGAGCACAACATCCCATCTTTTTTAATCACCTCAGCCTCGAGGCTGCTCTGATCAGACCTCTGCAATCACAGCAAGCAGCACATGTGTTACTCCCCAGCTCTCTCAGTGCATGCTCAGGAAGCAAATCCAGCCCCTGCAGCATGAAGCAGGATGATGCTGACAGTTGACTGAAAGCAGAAATACAGAAGTACATCGGAACAACAACAGGTTTGTGTTTTGGTGCTGAACAGCTGACAGATGCATGGGTGTTCTTTCAGCTGCTAACTGATCCATGTTTTCACTACTGCAGGGCCAGGCAGCATTAAGCAAGGCCTGGCCTTTCCCAGCACAGGAAAAAGGTCCTTGCATCTTCTTTGCATTGTCCTTGTCCAGCTCTGACAGCTGTGCAGGGCTTTTCTCAGCACCTCCTTCCACCAGGGATGCGCTGCCAGATGGGCACAAGCTGTAACTGCACGTTCCTTCCCTTCCTTTCTGCAAAGATCAAATTAAGGCAGCTTCACACAGGCTGGTTTTGATATTTAAGATGGATAAACTGCAATGCAGCTTTTTATTCATGCCATCAGCAGCACAAACCCTCAGGTATTTGTTCTGGACAGTTTGATCTTTACCTGTCTCCATACCCTTTGACATAACACACACAAGGGAGTACATCTCATGGGGATCAGCTGTTCTGCAGGCTATCGGTAACTTCATTTTTAAATTAAAGACAACTTTGATTTGGACCTGAAAGATTGGTGCTACTGAAGGACTGAGCTGTCACTCGCAGCTCAGCGTGCTCTCTCACAAGGAATCCAGGCAAACAGCTACAAACTGGGAGCTCTCTGTAATCCTGTCTACTCTCAAAGAGCAGAAATGATTAGCAATATTTCAATATTCATTGGGAGATTTACTTTCCTATTAAAATATGATCAGATTAATTCAAGGATGCAGCTCTGAGCAAACTGAAGGTCCCTTGCTCTGGGGAGAGGTTTTGGAACAAGATGAGTTTTAAGGTCCCTTCCAACCCAAACCTCTGTGTGATTAACCTGATACTGACCAGGGATAAAGGACATTTTGCTATTTACTAAACAAAATCCTACTTGGTGTTTACCTTTGCTTCCTTGATACAATGCACTGTTAGCCTGTCCCATTTAAGTGCCTTCCTGCTGCTGTTGGGGCTTACACACAGCTGTGGGTTCATATTAAGAGAAACATTACCACATGATTTCTCTTAGGGTTAATCATTAAGTGTCATTTCTATCAGTGCAGAAACCTTCCAAAGGATTTCAGCTGCTTGTCAGAAGTAGTTTACAGACTGTGACCATTAACTCTACTCCTTGCCTCCCTAAGGGTTCTTGCTGCTGCAGGAGAGAAGCTCCCTGGATCCTGTACCTCGGAATGCACAGGATTCCAGAGCACAGCCTGGACTGCAAGGTCTCTTGTGTAGAGCCTTATCTGGTTTTCTCCCTGAAAAGGCATCATGCCAGCCACTTTCAGACCACAGGGCTGGGAGCAGATGATCCAATCCACTTCCTCCTTCCCTCCTGAGAAAAGTTTCAAGATTAGTTTTATAGCATCTGCACTCCTCATTTTCAGGATGACAGCACGGTTTGTTACCTTCCTGTTATGAATAGGCACTTGGCATGATTTTGAGTAGTTAAGGAAGTGTAGATTAAAAAAAACCTCAACCACCTTGAGCAGTATCTAGTCCTTGATCACAGCCTTACAGCAGGAGCACAGCTGAGGCCCCTGTCCCTGCAATCCTATCCCTCAGCCCACGCCCGTGCTGCCGCTCCTGGCGAGTGACCTGATCCCAGCTATCTGCTTAGAGCAAACTTCCCAGCACAGAGCAGGAACACAGTGTTGGACTGCTCAAAACAGCCACACTGAAGGCCTTGCAAAACCAAAGTAATAGTTACTGAGTTCTAAACCATCCTGACAGCTGTTAATGGCCTTTTTCCATACAGCATGTGCACTATACTCCACCATGCCTTGGCACTGCAGCTGCCTGGGGGAGTGGACCAAAATCCTACTAAGAAAATTCCCCCTATCAAGAAACTAGAAAAAAAAAATAGACCTTTTCTTGTATCTGCTGAATTTCTGTTCACTTTTCCCTTCAGGCTCCTTGAAGCTTCAGAGCCCCAGTCTGCCCCTCCCAGCTCAGTGTGCTCTTCCACAATGAATCCAATCAAACAGCTCCAAAGACTCTGAGTTTCCTCTCATCCCCCCTCCTCCTTTCTGCTCTGAGTGCAGTAATCATTATCAATATCTCAATATTGTGCCACGTCATGCTGTGTCCTGGAATGGATTTTTCTGCTTGCTGGACTTAACCTGTTACCCTGCTGCAGGCTGGTGTTTGGTGAAGGCCTCTCCAGGCATTCTCCTGTGTCATCTTTTCAACATGAAACCAGCGCAGAAGGAGCTGCAAGTGATGGATTTGCAGTAAAGCCAAACCCAGTTTCCTACAGCAAAGACAATGCTGGCAAGGACCAGCATCAGTGCCAGGGCTTTTGTTAATCCACTGTTACATTCAGATCCCAAAACAAGGTTGCTTTCAATTACTCCCATTTCCCTTCTTACTTGCTAAAATTTCTCTCATTTTCAGTGAGGAATTTTATTTTCAACAAAACAGTTTAGAAATTTATCCTGTTATGCCTTAGGGCTCACAGTTCATCTGCCATCACTTCCATGACTTTTATTCAAGTGGAATCATTCATTAGCTTCAGTTTCTAATGAGGCCAGTTTTCCATCTTCCAAATCCCTAAAATAAGCCTACGCTGCGTCCAAGAAATTCAAAGGAAATCGTGTTTTTCCATCAGTAAAAGTCTTTGGCATAAACAAATGCTTGGTATTTTATTCAAATATGTACAAGATTTCTAATCATCATCACCCTGAGCATCATCACCCTCAGTTGCAGAAGGCACTTCCTAAAGAGCAGCAAATACCTCCCCAGAAGAAGCCCATTTCTGGACATGATTTTCACTGCAAGTGGAATGTAACAGAAGGGCTGTGCGAGCTGCCTGTGGGGAGAGCTGTCATCTCCCAGCCCTCACTCTTGACTCCTTCATTCTCTCTTAAAGCTGCCTAGAATTTCCTTAACTGCCTCAGATTTCTTTTAAAGCTATCTAGAAGTTTATAAAGTCTTTGCTTATTGCATTTGAGTGTAGAAACTCTACATAAATAAAATGAATTAGTAAAGATCTCATCTAAAGGAGCTGCTGTAGTTGACAAGGTGGTGATCAGTCAAGGGTTGGACTCAATAATCCTGGAGGTCTTTTCCAGCCTAAGTAATTCTGGGATTAAGTAATCTTTGAAAACATGATTGGCATGTTTCTGCTCAGTTTTGTCCCAGTTGAATCCAAAACACTGTGGTCAGGATTAAAGTCCAGGCCGGGTTCCTGATGAACACGAAGGCTCTCCAAGCGATGCTGAGTAGTGCTGGTTCTTCTTCCCCCAGCAGGAACCTGAAGCAAGGTTTTTCCATTCTGTGTCATCAGCAAGGGATGCTGCTCTCATTCCTTCTCCCTGAGGTGGGATCCAGCCCTTCCTGAGCCCGAGGCACATCCCTGTGCTCAGTGTGGCCCCGGGGCCGTGTCGGCGGCGCAGCGGAAGCCCAGGTTGGACGCGGAGCTGTCGGGGGTGTTCTGGCTCCGAGCTGCACAGCGGTACCTGTAGCAGTAGGACTGCACAGCAACAGAGAAAGGGAACTTCTTAGCACAGCTGGGGCTCCTCAGGCAACAGCTTGTTAGATTAACAGATTAATTAGTTGGATTAATACAGCAAAACACTGCCATCGCTGTGGGACAGATCAGTGAACTGATACGGATGGAAATCACTGCGTTAGAAATGAGGGAATCCTACACAGACACCAGCTGACAAAAACTAGACTGAATGGCAAAGTGTCTGCTAAAGTGTCAGCCAATAATCTCTCCTGCTCTGGGAAAAACCTAAAACAACCATTCTGATTCCCCTCAAAGGCTGAGCTGTGTATCCGTGTGCTAATGCCCCACTGGAATGGACAGGTACTGGCACCTGCCTGGAAACATTTCCCTCAGTGAGATGCCAGACTTCTGGGATGGGATGTAAAAAGGTGCAAATTCAGCCTCTGTCAGCTCTGAGAGGGAGAAGAGCACCAGCACAGAAAGATCAGCCTGTGCAGACGTCAGGCACCGAATAAAGAGCCCTTGTACTAACAGTGTTCAGCGAGGTTTTGCCTTGATACACAGCCTAGTTTAGTCACCTACAAAAAAAGACTAGGGCAGACTAGAATCTTCACAAACCCTCAAAATGGGTCATGTTATTCATCACTGAAGAGCCTATTCCAGTGTTAATTTAATCAAAACTGCTAATTAACATCTGACATTGATTTCACCTAAGAAGGAAATCAGTGTAGAAAATGGGATCTTGCTGTAGAAAATTTAATCTAATTATGAGAGTGATTTGCCAGCCACAGGCTTTGCAAGGGAAGAAGAGCAGGACAGCTTTAAGGAAACAGGAGATCTACAATGAGGGGTTTTAAGTGCTGCATGAGCAGCGTTTAAAACATGATTTTGTGTCGTGAACAGCCATCGCTCTGTGGTGACATCCTGGCTGCTCTGACGGATTTTCAGGTATGCCACCAACTCAGCTGAAACACTTCATCTCCCAGCCAGCTCTGCAAACACCTGATATAGAACCATGGAATGATAAAAGAATTTGAGACTGAAGGACCCTTAAAGCTTATCCAGTCCCAATGCCCTGCCCTGGGCAGGAACATCTTTCACTAGGCCAGGTTAACTCAAGAGTTCCTTTCTGGGTCAAAAGCCATTCTAAAACTTAAAAATCAAAGTTACATCCACACTTTCTACTCCAACAAGTATCACTCAAGCTCTGTCATGAAAACAGCATTAGAAGCCTACATCAGTTTGAAGCTCTGCATCTAAAACCCACAGAGTATAAAAACTTACTTGTTTTAATTCCAAGCTAAGCAAAAAGAGGTCCTTAGGAACACCAGGTGTTGCTCTTCACAAATTCCATGAAACCCCTTGACAAGCATCCAGGCTGCCAGGAAACTCTGTCAGAGGATCATTTCATGGTCAAGTGCTTTCAGAGGGAAGAGGAACATGAAAACACCACGTTACCTTATGGCACATGTAGGATCCACCCTTCTTCACTCTGTCTGTGCCTGAGGATGGCCCTTTCTGAGGAGAGGAGGACACTGGTCAGTACTCAGGGAACAACTCCTAATTACAGGGGGTAAGGAGATGGACAAGGAGAAATGATAAATATTCCAGTGGTGTAACAAATGTCAGTGGTGTCTGAACCAGACAGCTTGAAATAATTCTGCCATACAGGACTTGCAGGTGACAGTAACTGTGCTCCCTCCCCACTGCTGCAAATATTTAACATTCCAGTTGCTGCCCACCAGTGCCTTGTTTCTGATAATACCTGGTAACAGGGACCTTCTTAAAGAGCATTTTACCAAGAAGAAAACCAGTGACCACCCTGTGACCAGTCTGGTCACACCTGGCATGGATCCCACTCTCCTACCCTGTCTCACGGGGTACAAGCTGTCTGCCACCCAGGTCTGCATTACCAGGGGTGATGTTCTAAAAGAATCTACCCCAGAGGAGCATTTGTAACTGAACATAAATCCCAGGGACTGCCAGAAAACCCTGAGAGCTGACACTGGTACTCCAGAAGCTCCTGCCTGCACCCCCCGAGTCTGACTGCTTTGTATGGAAGTTCACCACACAAACTGCAGCAGCTTCATGTTTATTGCCAAAATTTATATGCGTGAAAAAGAATTTGGCCTATCACTGCGTTTAGTGGTGCACAAATACTCAAGGAAAGCCACACCCTGAGGCAGCATCCGCTCAGGTCCAAGCCTGGGTACTCCTCCCCAGCACAGCCTTGCTCCCTGTCCAAGGCCTCTGGAAATTGTCCTCACAACACCTGCGTGTGGATGCAGTCCCTGCTCTGAGATAAGCCACTAACCAGCACACTCAGCACCCGGCCTGTTAATCTCATTTTAAGGGAAGCCGGGAGAAAACTGACCTAAAAAAAGTTCCACGGGAACAAGACAAAGCAGAACAATGGGGCTGTGGAGCAGGATTTCCCCTAAATGCTGCAGTGCATGCACTGAGCAGCAATCTGTGCTACTGGCTCCAGAGACACTTTTATAAACGAGGAGGAACATGTTCAGTTAGGGTTAGAGAGCCCTAAATCTATCATGGGTCAGCAGTCACAAAGGGATGACCTGTTCTGAGCAGCACCTGAACCGAAGGCTCGTAAGTACATATTTTTATTAATTATAAATATCTTCCACCAGGCAAAAATTGGGCATCAAAGGTTATTTGGTAAAAAAAAAACCAACTTAAACTGACCCCCACAGCCTCTGAAGGAGGATTACAGCACTGAAACACTTCACCACCTCCAGAAGACTGCTGCAGTGTCCTCCATTTATCTATTCTATTACAAAACATCATCCTCTTATTTAAAATCACTGAAGGTAAAAAGTTTATCATAAAACAACTGGCAAAGATGTCTGCAAATCAGAAAACCAACAGACATCAGCAGCATGTGCAGTGTTAATATTTGCTTGTGCACATATCTCACTTATAGATGAAGGAAACTGCCTTGGCTGTGCTTCCCCTCACTGAAGCTGATCACAGCCCAGCAACTAAGGTCACATTTGACTAAAACAAGCAAATCTCTGTTCTATCAAACACCATTGTTTTATGGCCTGACCTGGAGAAGTGCACCAGCTGGTACTGGAGGGGAAGGACATTGGCTGCCTGGTGCAAAGGGCCAGAGCTGTCCAGACTTTGATCCCGGATTAAACCCCAGAATTTACTGTATATTAGCAAGGTTATCCTGTACTGTAATACTGCAACAGCCATATTCCAGTCTGATTACAGAATTACAAGTGCTTGTGCATTCCCTTACCAAAGCTCATAAAAGTAGGATTGTTCTTTTAAAAGTTACTGAAAAAAACCACAGAAGTTTTTTTTGTTAATGAAAATAAAGTTGTATTTCTTTCAGTACATCAAACAAACGCTTTCTGATGGTGCATGGTGATTTTCAGTGCACAGCTGGCCACATGGTTACTCTGTATGGAGAGAAATCATTTTTCAAACAGAGAACTGCAGCTCATACAAAAAAATCCGAGTCAGAAGTCACCATAAAATAACCCCTAAAGGGACTGTGGTCTGACTGACCTCACACACACCCTTGGCTCTCTCTGCTAAAGGATCAGTTACATTTTTAGGGAGGAAATCCTTCCCTGTGAGGGTAGGCAGGCCCTGGCACAGGGTGCCCACAGCAGCTGTGGCTGCCCCTGGATCCCTGGCAGTGCCCAAGGCCAGGCTGGACAGGGCTGGGAGCAGCCTGGGACAGTGGAAGGTGTCCCTGCCATGGCAGGGGTGGCACTGGATGGGCTTTAAGCTCCCTTCCAGCCCAAACCATTCTGGGATTCTGTGATTGCAGTGAGGCACCTTCATTAAAATTATTTATTTAAGTGAGACACTTTGGTGTTGATGATGCCAAGGCAGCAGCACTTCCCTGCTGGATTAAGGTGATGGTGGGGAACAAGTGTCCTGTGAATTTTGCTCTCTATTAAGCTCCATGAGTTTGCTGAGGTTTTAAACCCAGACACTTCAGAAAGTATTTTAAAACTAGGTGCTAACAATGAGGCTTTTAGGGCTTTTTGCAGATGCAAACTGATTGTCAGAATCCAGTGTCTGAGGCAGAGCACTTCAAAGTGAATTCCAAAGGGTTTTTCTGATTAAATGGGTAAGGAAACTGAATCTCCTCATGTGAAAAGGTGTCCCAAAATAGCCAGGCTGCAGTTATCTTCTGAGACATTAGAACTGATTAGCACCAGATCTATCAGAGCCCAGCTCTTCAGTCTCTGCAGAGCACAAGGCAGTGTAACCTAAATATAGGATGTGTTCTCTGGGCTGAAAAGACTCTGAATTCTTCCAGAGGGTCAGAGCTCAGGCAAAGTTTTTAACATATTTAGTTTAACGCCCAAAATCTTCAAAGCAGCTTTCTAGTACTGGAGAGGTTTGGGGTGTGCTGGGTATTGGTTACAAGGAATGTATGGAATTCAGCACACAGATTGGTGGGGGGTTTTCATAACTGATTGTCTTGCAATCACAAATAATTACCAGGAGTAAAAATAGACGTGGAAGTGCTTTATAAGTTGTAAGCAAGTACAAAACACTGGGGTTTTGGTGGGGTTTTGAGTGACAAACTGTATGTGGCCTTACTTGTCATATTTTGTGTGAGGTCATGAGATTTACTCATCCTTGGTAAGTGGGAGAGGAGCAGATCTAACACTGGAACTGGAATCTGCTGAGACAGAGCATCAGCAACCCCACACAATCTCACCCTGCAGGACCCTCTCTCTACCTGCCACAAAGGAAAAAGATTCACCTCTCAGAGCCTGGTGACTTGTCCTAAACCTCAGCTCTGTCACATGTCCAGTTTAAAATGAGCTACCAGAAGCCAGAAAGAAATTCATGATGGTTTGTTCTCTGCCTGGTAGGGATAAAATAAGTACAGCATGTAGCAACATAAATGAACTAAAAACCTTCCTTTTCTTAAGGAGTCATTCCATAAATTCTTGATTTCTGCAGTAAGAGGCCAGTTTGGAACTATTCAATGGTTAACCAGGTGTGAACAACCAACCAAACAACACAAAACTTGCAGTAGAGCGCTGTAATTCAATGTTGTGGTGTGATACTCCCATTCCCAAGAACACAGCCCACCCCAGGAGCAAAGAACAGGAGGTTTTCAAACAGCAGCGAGATCCAAGTCCCAGGAGGGGATTGTGTGCCAAGCACTTACCGGGTTGTGAAGCGGCTGCGGGGAGTGGGGCACAGCCCACCAGTCCGACGTCCACTCCCAGGCGTTCCCCACCATGTTGTAGAGGCCGTACCCGTTGGGGGGAAAGGCAGAGACCTGCACGAGCCAGGAACACAGCTCTGTGACCACTCCACATGAAACAGGGTTTGAATCCCCACCCCAGCCTGCTGAAGGTGCACTGTGAGGAGCCTCAAAAGCAGACAGCAGAGCAGGAGTGCTCTTTTACACCCTGCACTTCAATCAGACAGGACGGAAAGCTGTGATCACCTCTGTGTCCTCAGCACCCTGTTCCAGTGGGACACAGCATCTCCTCGCTGGTTTTGGAGACTGACCCTCTCCAGAGAGGCCCTGTCTGGCCAGCAGACACCTGGCATTAATGCCCTGACCCCACTCACAGCTCCCAGATTCCCCTCCCACCAAGGAAAAGCCAGGGTGGCTGCCAACTCCTGCCTGTGCAGACTCCTCTTGTGATGAAACTTTTGGACTCACTTAACTACCATTAAATAATTCATTCCCATTCTTGATTGCCTTTAAAATTCCACTCTGTTTGTTATACTAGACAGGCTCAACCTTTCCCCAAAAGGGAAGTTTAATTTCTTTTAAGCTAGTGTGTGAGTTTTGAGTTCACAAAACTGTGAGGCCAGAAGTGCAGTCAGCTTCTGACTACAAACTGACTGGAAAGGGGGAAAAGAGGTCAGTTTGAGAGGAACTAGAAGTTAAAATGAAAGTAATCTTTACTTTTCAATTAGCTTGTAAAAGTGTCCCTTGATAATGCTCAAGCCTGCAGTGAAATTTAATGTAACTTAAAATCTAAAATGAAAGAGCACAGGGATGGAAAACAGCCATGGCTCATCCTGCTGAAGACAGACCTTAATTTGAGGAAGATTAAGATCATTTCCACATGCTGGATTGTCTCTGAGACACACTTACAGGTGCAGTCCCCTTGTACCCATCCTCTGCTGTGTTACTGGTGGGGAATTCTCCCTGCCAGATATTGGCGTAGTGTTGACCTTTGGGCTGCAGTTTGTTGCCCCATGGGAAAAGCCTGGGAAAGGACAAACAGAACAGCTGTCAAACACTTCTAATTCAAGTCAGTGTTACAGAGAATCCCAGGCTGCTTTGGGTTGGGAGGGACCCTAAAGCCCCCCCAGTGCCACCCCTGCCATGGCAGGGACACCTCCCACCGTCCCAGGCTGCTCCAAGCCCCAATGTCCAGCCTGGCCTTGGGCACTGCCAGGGATCCAGGGGCAGCCACAGCTGCTCTGGGCACCCTGTGCCAGGGCCTCCCCACCCTTGCAATAAATACTTTTTTCCTACTATTCCATCTAAACCTCCCCTCCTTAAGATAAAGCCATTCCCTGTGTCCTGTCCCTTCATCCCTTGTCCCCAGTCCCTCTCCAGCTCTCCTGGAGCCCCTTTAGGCCCTGGAAGGCTCTCCCTGGAGCCTTCTCCTCTCCAGGTGAACACCCCAGCTCTCCCAGCCTGTCTGCAGAGCACACTGAGGGTCATAAACCCCTCCCAACTCCAGCTTCAGTCCCTGCTCAGGGACACCCTCGGGACAGGTACCTGTTTTCAAGGCCCCCTCGGCAGCCGTACTCCCACTCAGCCTCCGTCGGTAACCGCTTCCCTGCCCACGTGCAGAAGGCCACGGCGTCGTTCCAGGAAACATGCAGGACTGGATGGTCCATCCTGGGAAACACAACGAACAGGACAAGCTCCTCAGGGCACCAGGCACATTCAGGGCTGCACAGCACAACGTGACACCCCGGCGAGGTCACAGCTCAGTCACAGCTGGACCAGGCACAAGGTGACTTTTACAGAAAAGAAGCTGTTCAAGGAAAAGCAGCAAGATGCTGGAAGGGAAATGCAGCCAGCAGAGGGAAACAAGGAAGGGAAAATAATTAACTTCTCTTTGTCTTGTGTTGCTCCTACCTCCAGCTCTACAGTTAAAGATATTTACGGTTTAGTTAAAGCTATTTATGGTTTGCGCTTTCTCAAGTGCAGCACCCAGGAGGCAGCAGAGAACTGTCCCTGCCCTGCCCTCTGTGGGAACCGGGGTGCTTGCAGACCCAAAGGAAGGCACCAAAGGCCTGCAGCAGCATCATCATTGTCAAACCAGCCTGGCAAGGGGCATCTCAGCCAGAAGGCAGGATTCTCAACAGGAAAATGCACATTGCAATTTAATGGTGAGTGTTCCTCACTGCCCTGTGGCTCTTCTGCTCTGGGTCCTCTCCTTGCTGTCAGCTGGGGAGTTTTGAGGGAGAGGTGACATGAGGAAGAGTCTCACCACCGTCAGCTTTTGCAGCACCCAGCGCAGGAAACTGAACTGCAGAAGTTCAGCAGGGAAGTGATTCTCCTCAGGTGCTCTAAGCAGTCCAAATTTCACACAAGAGCTCCCATTTTTAATGGGGTTTGGTTCCAGGACTGACATTAAAATCACTGGGGGTTTTTTCCAGAAAAAGACAGAAAAAATGGCCAGGCATTCTTGCAGAAGGATCCTCCCCATCCAAGCCTCCAACAGACCCAGGTACTTCCAGAGCTGAGGGTGCCAGTCCAGGAGAGAGAGGAACTTCCTATAAACTTCTCTTTCCTGCCCCATTTAAGAAGCCAACACATCCCTGTTAATCCATGAGGGCACTTCCACGTGGCAGGTTCCCAGCAGCTGTGCCAGGCCAGGTTTGCACCACCTTTGCACAAGCCCAGAATTTCATGGCAAGTTTCCAGCTCCCGTCTGCTGGCTCTGACCTCAATTCCTGTCTCCCCCTAACAACGCCTCCAGCCATTATCTCTATTTTTGCCTCGGATAATTCTTTCCTTGCCCTTGGAGAGCAGACAACTCGTTACTGAGCACTTCAGCCATCAGATGATGGTGCACTAACAAAGTCCTGTCCTTAGAGGACTCAAAAACCTACTAGATCTAGGCTAGAGAGTCTGATTTGATTTCAAAACGCTGTTAGAAACTTTCACTGTTTGATGAAGTGTCAACTTCATTGACACCTGCCTGGTGAGAGGGGCAGTTGCAATGTAAGTGCTCCCAAATGAAGACAATTATTTGATTTTCTAGGCCTAAAATTCATCCTACGTCAGAATGGAAAGCAAGTGCATGAAGACAAGGATCAGAAAGTTTCAGGGTTTGTGCAGGCAGAGCGTGGCACTAACTAAGAAAAAAGCATTTAGAGGTTCTAGATAGTCACAACTGATTTTCCAAGTCAGAATACAGTAAAAAAAGCACAGATCTCTTCAGTCATCTGCTGCCAGAGAAAGAGGCTTCCAAATCCCAATGGAAGCATTCACACTACCCAGACTCCTGGAGTGTGCACAGTGAGGATTCATCCTCCCCTCCAAACCCAGGTGTGCACTGGAGGTTCTGAGCCTTGGCAGCTGCGCCGTGCTCCACTGCTGGTACACGGCCTGAACAGCAAACACCGAGGCTCCTTTCAGCATGCTCCTCACACACCTTCGTGCACTCCATCACTGACCATGACCATGGGATGCTGCATCCAGCTCACCAGAAGGTGGGAAAACAGTCCCAGAAGCAGCAGCAGACAGGTGACTCGATAAAAACCCCTTCCTGCAGCCCCATTCCCGGTGGGAGCCACAGGGATATCCACCAGCACTGTGTGTGATGATGGAAGGGCTGTTCATGGCTCACCTGCTGGAGATGCTGGAGTCAGGGCCCTCGGGGTGCTTCCAGCTGGCTCCTTTCACAGGCAACCACCAGGGAGCAGCTGCCACCTGAAAAAGGACAAGAGCACCAGGGACGGACACTTGAATTCCCAGCTAAGGGGTTTTCTGAAAAGCCACCGGGTGACAAGGGGCTTTAAGGTGCCTTCCAACCCAAACCAGTCCGTGCCTGTGTGAGTTTAACCTCCTGGCTGACTTCAGGCTGACACAGTCTGCAGAGAGGATAAAAAAATTACCATTTTGGCCTAAAAGAGCATTTTCACCCCAATTATTTGCTCCCTGGACTCAGTGTTTTGACATAACTGAAAGAACCCCCTGATGACGCCCTTTAACTGGGGGTCAAACACACATCTTGCGACACATTTGCTTTCCAGGTCATTAACTCACTAAGCTGATTTTAAATTATTTGCTCTCAGCTTCCAGAAGGTGGAGACAGAAGAACCACACAAGGGAAGTGAAGCATGAAGCCTTTTCTCTTTTTTTTTTTTTTTCCCAGCTGGCTTGCTGGGAAATATCACACAGCCAAAATCCTCTGTAGCAATGCAGACACTGAGTATTTCTTTCAAACCAGAAGTCCCAAATTTGGTTCTTCAATGCCAACGAGTTTTTCCTGGAAGACATTCTTTAAGGATTTCTTCTGTTAAGCTTACTTCAAAGCAGAGGAGGTCATGCTCAACTGTTCTGTTCTGATTCATGTTCACTTCGAAATACTTATTTTAATAATGGGGCCTTCAGTGAGGCAAAAAAAGAACATTTATGCCACCCATCAACAGTGGGTTTATTCCAGCAGCTTCCAAAACACTCCTATTACAGAGATAATGTCTGTAACGAACAAAAATCAAAGGAAATGAGCCTGGAATGCTTAGGAGGTAAACAGCCCAGAGGCTGGTTAGTCCTAGACCGACTTTGTCAAGTGTTACTCACACAGGTAGGAAAAGTGCCAAGAGTGTTACCCTTTAACTCACCAAACGTTCAGAGCAAAGTCCAGAAAGTCACTGCAAGCTGGTATTGGGGAGACCCAGAATCAGTCTGGGCAAACAATTTGAACAGCAGCTTCTAGGGGGGAGCTGCATCCTTCAACAGAGCATTTAACATGTAACTACATGTGTGTGTGAGAAAAGATTATCTATGGCACACATAAACTGTTGAGAAAACTCTGGTCCAAACTGCACCAAATCCCTCATGTGGATGTTTCAGCAGGAAAATGGACAGAAGTGCCCAAGCACTGGAGGTGCTGCACAAACACACATCAGCCTGGCTTTAGAGCATCTCACCAGCCTGTGCTCTGACCCTCCCCAACAGCCCTTCCCTCTTCCCCTCCCAGCACACACACATTTTGCCTACAGCACATCTGGGTATCTACAAGCTCCCTGTAAATCAACAGCAATCCTGGACTAGCTGAGCTGCAGAGCCCACAGCTTTTGGGAGAAAAATCCCTGGAGAAATCCCTGGAGAGGCTGCAGGGCTCCCCCGGGCTGGGAAGCCGTTCGCACGCAGGGTGTGCACACCCTCCCTTGCAAAGGGAACGCCCGAGGGTTCAGTACCAGTGCTGGTGACCCCCACATTCTGTCCCCTGACCCCCCCTCAGTGGCACCCCCAGGCAATGACAGTTTTTACAGACCCTCTCTGACCTCCCCAGCACGATAAACTCCTAAATCAACAACGCCAACCCCAGTTCTGGCTCAGTGTCTGACAAAGCCCAGGACATTCTCACCCCAAGCAGAGCCACTGCCCTCGGCAAAAAGCATGAGAAATATCTGCTCTCTTGCTAGGAACTACAGCTCTGTTACTGAGCACTCACACCCCAAAATGAGACCTTCCTGCAGATACTCTGCTCAACTCACAGCACTACAGCTTCAGAGTGACTGAGCTGCTGAACCGATACTAGAGTCAAGAGGTTTAAAACTAGTCTGATTTAACCAATTCCTTGCCCATACTGAGGTTTGACCTTTAAACTATACTGAAAATAGGACAGAAATCCAAAATTAGCATTTTACAGCTATTTAAGGAAAATAAAGGAGCAGCAGAAGCATTTGCTAAAGCTAAAATCTGAAAGATCACAAGCAAGATTTCGACAGTTTCTAAGCACAACATATTTTTGTAAATTGAACTGCTGGGTTTTGGATAAAAACATCTCTGCAGGAGACTGCAAAGATTTACACTTTAGACTACTTTAATTTTGGAAAACATTTTTGTCATGCAAAAGAAAAAGCAGATGCTTTCAATCAGGCTGGTTTATTTTAACCCAAGAAAAATGTCATCTCTCCACAGGAGAGCACTGCGTGTGCACAGCTCCTGGTTGTGGCTCTGCTGAGCCGAGCACCAAATGGCTGCCAGGCTCTGCAGAGCACCCAGAGCTGCAGAGCAGTCACACATCCAGGGCTGGGACAGGGAGAACAGGGAGAGACCAGGAGAGCCTGCAAGAATTACCTGGAGACTCATCTAAGGCAGCCCCTGGCTCCGGTGAACACACACCGAGCTGCTCCTTCCAGAAATCTCGTACCAGAAATCTACAGTCCTCTCACAGAACTTCTCACAAGTCTTTAAAGCTTTTAATTGCTCTAAATCTAATTAGCAGAAGAGCTAATTAGACAGAGATATTACAACATCACAGTTAATACAGCCAAGTCCTCCCTTGCCACTAATGAGCTTAGTTACTTTCATAACATTTCACGTTCTGCTTCCCTCCGAAACATGTTCTGGGCACTGGCAGCAGATTCCTGCTGTCAAAATAGCAGCAGATGCTGCTGAGCAGATCTTGAATCAGAGGACAGTCCCCTTCCTTTTGGTTGATTCTTGCAGCATGTCACCTGTCCCAGGTTACCCACACCTGCCCTGCAATCCTTACACACCCGCTCGTGCACAGGGAAACGCTTCTCGGAGCAAGGCAGAGGCACAAAAGCTCCTTTTGGTCTGACCCAGCTGGAAACGGGGATTATCCAGCTCTCCCCTCCAGGATTAAACCTCAAGAACTCACTGTTCTGCTTCTTGCAGACCCAGAGCACTGTGAGAAGAGAGCCCAGTGTGGTAACACCGGGAAGAGCTCGAACAATTCATTCCGACCCACGAGCTTTGCACTGGGTTTGCAGAGCTGAAGCCTCAACTCCCACTAACAGCCTGCAGAAAACTCTCATTCTAAGTATTCCATTTTCATTTCCAAGTAGGCTGGGACAGCCTAACTTTAATTGCTCCATTACCTCGTGATGTCAAGATTTTTAAACTACTTCACAATTACCTTGAGGAAAATTCCTTCTTAAATCTATGTCGAAAAAACATTAGAGTGGGGAACATCACAAAGTGAGTTTCATTGTCAGCATTACCCTATTGCTGGTACTGCAGTAGGGGAATACCCCTAAAAACCACCCCAAAGCCACCCAACCCCCAGCCAATAGCCATAAAAACATTTATTAGTCTTGCACTAACACGACACTGGCCACGTTCGAGAAAAACAACCCCCACCTGAGGAGCAGATCTCAAATCCAAGTCAGATTTATGTTATTAGAAAAATTACCAAAAATAAACTCAACAGAGTAGCTCATCTTGGCTCCAACTCCAACATTTCTATCGAGCAGCAAGTCCCCTGAAATAACAAAGCTGTAGATTTGAACCTTAAGTCAGGCCCACAAGATGATGACAAATTCATGCTGTTGTGCAGACACGTGGCACCAAACACCATCTTTCTTTTTGCTACAGCATTCTAATGCTATTTTAATGTAGCAAAGCCTTACACCAGGTCAAGACAAGCAGCTGGAAAAAGCAAAAGTGACTGCAGAGTAGGAACTTCAGCAGTTTCAGAGTTGACTGTGTGAAAAGAGATTTTAAGTGAAAAGTAGCCCAAGTCTGGAAACACTTTAAGAATTGTTTATTAAGTGGTGGGTTCTTAATAGAACATTCCAGTTCAGAGCTGACTTAATAGGTTACCACTTGTTTGAATCAGATGGTGTTAAGCTCTGTACATTGTTAATATGCAAAAGGATCTTGCTAGCATTGGTAGGACGTGAGAAAAAATTAGTTATTCAGTAAAGAACATAATTTTTGGATGAGGTTTTATTTTATCCATGTAAGGCAGATACACATAAATCTCTTGTCAGTTTTTCCTCCTCTAAGCCAGATCTTAAACCTTGAGCACTGATTAATGAACTACTGAAGACAGAGGCAGACAGAAAATGGAACATTTTTAGTAGGGTGAGAAGTTTAAGAAATAAAAATAATTACTGTGCAATGGATCCACTTCATTGTCCCTGCAGAGAACAAACCTGCTGTAATCATGGACAAGAACTGAGCCAGGATTGGGAAGTTCTGCACGGGATCAGTCACACACAGACCCAAACTCACAATTAGCAGAGTATTTGTCCAGCAGGTAACTCACACCTGCACCAGGGCTTGGACCAGAGGATCTCCAGAGGTCCCTTCCAACCCCAGCCAGCCTGGGATTCTGGGAATACCTGATTTTGCCAGCTCCTGCAATTCCCATGCTATTTATTCTATCAATTAAAAGTCCCAGCTCTCTCAAAGGTCTAATTACAGAAGAATCTGTTCTCACTCTTATTTTCTAACGTTACTGGCCTCCCTCGTGAGCACAGAAATGGAAGCAACAAGGGGGTTTGTTTAATATTGAATATTGATATTATCTGCCTTAAATCCCAGTATTTTACAGCAGTTTGAAACTGCTCACAAAGGAAAGGCAGCAGCTTTAACATATATTTAATTTTACTTTATAAGTCATCAGTTACAAGAAATATTTCAGACTTGACTGGAAACAAGCACTTTTATGAAGAGACCTTCTCCTTTGCATAAGGAAAGGTCGTTGAACTTCAGTTCAGACAGTGTAAAACTTCACAGCCCTGTCAATCCTCCAAGAAAAATAACCACAAATATGTGATGCTAAAATCCAGTCAGATTCATTAAGTGCAAGTTTTGGAATGGGAAGAAGCTTCTTTTGAGGAACTGATATTCCTGGTGAAGGCAGACACCTCTGCAAGCCTAATTTCCAGCCAACATCTAAATCTGCACTCAAACTGGTCATTTTTTCCAGTAACCAAGTGCACACGAGCTTGAAGGAAACGAGATGTGCACGGACTTATCCCCAGCCTGAGGCACCAGCCATGCCCTGCTGAACGCTGCAGTTGGTTCTGATAAACACGGGCTAATATTACTGGCAATTCCCAGGGAGAATTCCCGCACATCCTTCTTTATCCCAGCAGTGGGAGTAGAGCACAAAAACCCACAGAGGAACAGTTCAGCAGCTCCATCTCCCCAGCTCCTTGCAGGGAGCAGCTGAAGCGCTGTGAGGAACAGCTCACCCTGCCCACGCTGGCACTGCTGTCCCACCTGCAACCAGGGCTCCTCTCAGCAGCAGCTGCAGACGTTCGGCTGAAATGCACAATGGTTCAGTTTGGGGTTATGATGAAACAGGCAAATTGCACAGCTCCAGGCCACTGCAGAGATTTCCATACAAACAGGGATGAAAGCAGCATCCCACAGTTCTGGATTGGCCAGAATTTATGTCCGCTTGAGCTGCCAGTGAACCCATTCCATTGCATTCCAGACCCAAAATTCCATACCCTTGCAGACAAAGGCAGCACACACATTTGTATGCTCTCAGGCTCTTCAGTGCAGAATTTATCTGGCCTTGAAGCAAAAATTAATTTTTCCGCCTTCCACAAGCCAAGAATAACAAAGTCCCCATACCCTCCAGTGAGCAAAGACTGAGGCTGCACTCCAGTTGTGCCATCCTGTTTCCCTTTTCCATGGTACCTGGACAGCAAGGAACACTCCTGCAGCTATTGGCAAGAGCTCTCAAATCCCCTCAGAATAAAATGGAATTACAGAATGGTTTGGGTTGGGAGGGACCTTAAAGCCCATCCGGTGCCACCCACCCCTGCCATGGGCAGGGACACCTTCCACTGTCCCAGGCTGCTCCAAGCCCCATCCAGCCTGGCCTTGGGCACTGCCAGGGATCCAGGGGCAGCCACAGCTGCTCTGGGCCCCCTGTGCCAGGGCCTCACCCCCCTCCCAGGGAACAATTCCTTCCCAATATCCCATCCAGCCCTGCCCTCTGGCAGTGGGAGCCATTCCCTGTGTCCTGTTGCTCCAGGCCCTTGTCCAAAGTCCTCCTCCATCCCTTTTGGAGCCCCTTTAGGCACTGGAAGGCGTTCAGAGCCTCCTCTTCTCCAGGCTGCCTGTGAAGAATTTAAGATGTGAAGCTCTCAAAATTGTTTAAGCCCACACAAAGCATTTCAGCTTCAAAGGACATTTCACCCTCGCCCTACAAACTCCTTTTCCATTTGAAGGAGCCCTCCCCAGTTCCACCAGTAACACCCTCATCTGGCACAGCTCGAAATCCTCCCTCTCTGCCACGTGACCACCACAAACTTGGAGGCCAAAACGAAAACTTGAGTTCCCAGAAAACTGCAACAATTCCATCCTTGGCTGCTACACCCCTTTTTACTGCTTCCCTTCCAGAGGTTTAGGCCAGCCCACATTCCTGTCTGTGGCTATCTGGGAGCCCACCTCACCTCCAGGAAAGGCACACCCAGAGCTCCAACAATCACCCTACGTGCTCAGCTGGGTCACTCCTGCAGCAGCTGCCACCAGCCCCAGCCCTGCCCTCAGTCATGGCTTTGAGGCTCTCATTAATCTGCTTTAAGAACTGGAGAAGAAAAAGCGGCCAAACAGAGCAAAACCCCCAACAGACACACACAGCTCATTATTTTTTTCAGGTTTGGTAGATCCACTTTCACCTTTCCCCAGTTATTTCACTGCATATGAAATACTGCTTTAAAAATTTGCATTCCTGTTGCCCTTCCCCTATATTCACATTTGCATTTCACATCCCTGTGCTTCAACTGGAGAAAATCCTTGTCAAAACACTCCTGAGCCACTGAGGCACAGGAAAACCACAATCCTTTCTCCCACTGATTGGTTGGAGGGATTTTCAGTGCCAGTAACACACCGATATTTATATCTTATTTCTGCTTTTCATCTGATAGTTATGATTGAAGAAGTTGACTTTTAACAGCAAGTTTACTTTTAACAGCTCCAGAAAACCTTCACAAAGCAGAGGCCAAAAAGACCAGTTTGGGCTGCAATCCAGGCCTCTGGCATAACACTTGTCCTGTGAGCACTGCAGCCAACACTTGGAAATTTGGCTGACACGCTCAGGAAAGTGGCTCCCAATACCCTGTGTTTACAAAATAGCCAGGGCTGAGCTTACAGCAGCATTCTTGGGGTTGGTTTGTTTGTTTGTTTTGAAACAGACAACCTGATTGAGGGATTTCTGCATCATAGAACTACACAGGAAAAAGAATTTCTGCAATACTGACTGTTGGGAAGATGGGATGAGCCATTCATTTTTTAATTTGTATTTTTTATTATTTTTATTAAGGCAGAACAAATCCATGGATGGATTTAGCATCAGTTATGCTGGTGGTGGGAACTGCAATTTAGCCTTATCTCTCACAGTGCACAAATGTCAGTCCTGAATCAAGAGATTACAAACTGCACTTGTAATCTTCCTTCCCTGGCAGGAAGAACCCAAATCCCACGTTCTTTGCCAGTCCCTCACAGCACACAGGGCTTCCTGAAACCTCCCACCTCTCAAGCTGCCCCTTGAAAGCAAAAATCAAACCGTGCCCATCAGAGCTGAGGATAATTCTGATGGGAGGGGACCTCAGGAGGTCATTTTGCCCAAACCTGTGCTCAGAGCAGATCAGCCCATCCAGGAGATGACAGGACACAATGTGCTTATCTGTCAAGAGCTGCAAAGGAGACCTGACCTGTTATGGGTAAAGAGGAGGTAAATTAAGCCTGAGAAAGGCTCAGCAACACATTCACAGCAGAAAAATAAGAAAGGGAGGGCAGGGATGATTTACTATGGAACTTTCTTTCTTTTTAAACCAATATTCACTTCCACTCCACAGGAAAACTGGATCAGCTCCAGTGTAGCCAGCACTGCCCCTCCCAGGATCACTGTGCTGCCCAGGGGGGATGAAGGGAGCTGGAAAAGCAGCAAATGAACACAGGACCTTCTGCAGACAAAGAGGAAACATCATAAACTTCAGCCATTCACAGCATAAGGAATCTTAGACTCAGCCTGAACTTCTCAGGTAGGAGGCAAAAAAAGACAGCAAGGGGTTGATACCAACTTTTGCTAATCAGGAACAGATATTTTAATTGTTTGTTAAAGAACAAGGACAGAGAATAGACTGCAAATCCTGCCCACTTCAGTCCATGATTCCAGGCCAAACACCTCTCCATAAACCCCCATTTTTGCACCTGGCTTTGGGGACATCACAGAGTTTAGTTACCCCTGCTGTAATTGCCGACACAGCCCAGGGATTGCTCAGGGAGTTTCCCCCTGCTGTGTTACTCACTGCCTGGTGGATGTCAGCCTTCACTGCTTCACTCAGCATCCCCTCAAACACAAAGGAGTCGCCAAACTTCTCTGCCTATGGAGAGGACAAAGGATTCAACCATTTAAGAATGTTATTCTTAAAACCACACTCAACATTTACAGCTTTGCTTTATCAAAGATAAGGAAGTTCAGAGAATTAAAGACCTCCAAGTACATCGAGGCCAACCCTTGACCACACAAATTCTAACAGTGAATTTGAGTTCTCTTTCAAGGAAGCTGTTTTGGAATACAAAAGAAGGGATTTTTTCTCTGGATATTGTTGTTGTTCAGCAGCCACTGGGCAGATGGCAGCTCACTGAGCTTCTGCACATGTTTTTACTTTCATTAATTAAAAATGCAGTTCTGATTGTCCCAACTGCTTTCAAATGCTACAGTCATTAATCTAACACGGAAAGGCACGTTTCATTCCTCTTATTTTTCCTTTGGGAATCACAATAAAAGGCTTGAGCCTCATCACTTACTGCTCCATCATCACCAGTACCATGTTTTAAAGTGCTGCTACAACAATAAAGAGTTAAAAGTAACTCAATCATTATATCTCGCATTATATAAAGCCAAAAGAATAAAAAATACAAATCATTTCAATCAATCGCAATATATTATACCAAGAGGAAAAAAAGGGAGGAGGTGTAAGTGGAGCACCCAACTACAGCAGCTGAGCCATGAAGTCTGACACAGACCCCACGTGATGCAATCCCTGCCAGAGCTCCAGGAGCGTTTGGACAGTGGGATTGTCCCACAGGGTGGGATTGTTGGGGTGTCTGTGCAGGGCCTGGGGTTGGACTGATGATCCTTGAGGGTCCCTTCCAGCTGAGGATATTCTGTGATTCCACATTTAACGCCACCACACACTGCTCATCCCAGCAGCTGTTTGCAACAAGCAAGCCCTGTTCCAACTCAAAATAGTTAAACAGCCTTTTTTTCCTAATTGTCGAGCTAAGAAACAGAATTGGTAGACAAAAGCTCTTCATCCAACCAGAGGATCCTGCCTTCCAAATGAGAACCAGTTCATCAAGTGAACTCAGCAAAGTGCTTCCTTTGAGACCTGCTCATTACCGAGGCTTTCATTTGCCTAAAAGGGCTGTCAGGGTTTTGTCAAAGCTGCGTAGGAACAGCCAACTGTCAGGAGGGATCGGAGCTTCAGGCACAGGTGGCTCCTTTCTGGAAAGAGCCTTAACATATTCTTAGTCCATTGTTCCCAGTCACATGCACACAATGATCACTGCAGTTGCTGTTGTCTCCTCCTCAGGCACAGGGCTCTCTGCTCACCGGCAAGGAGCTGTGCTGAGCCAGCCTGCAAAGGCCTTGGCCATCTCGGTTTGTTAAATCCCTTCTCCAAGTTTCTCTGAAACAACGAAAATCTAACCTGGTTCTACTGGTACAAAGAGCTCTAGGACCCAAATGTCAAAAAAACCCAAGCAAACCACCCCAAAAAGCCCTGCAGAGACCTGTTGGCATCACCCAGGCTGCAGGACAGACCTGAGTTCAGGTGGCAGTTATTAAACACAACAACAAACACCCGAATGCCCTTCCAGCCCAGGACAGCAAGGCCACACAATTCCTTCTCTCCCCTACTTCCATCAGAAACATCGGAGTATGCAAATCCCAAACAAGTATTGTGACATCCTTCAAAAAGAAAAGCCTCAGTTTTCAGCTGGGATTTCCTCAGGATGCCCTGGTGCCTTACCTCAGTGATGTACCCGGTGGAGTTCACAAACCTCTCGAACTCCTCGTTGCTGACCTCGTACTGGTCCATGTAGAAGCTGTCAATGTGGACCCTCCGGGCAGGCCCCTCTCCATCCTGCTGGATTTCAGGCTCGTGGGTGCCCATGGTGAACACCCCTCCTGGAATCGCCACCATCTGCAGAGCAAACACCACCCAAAAGGTTGGCAAAGTGAAAGCCTGAGAAGCCCCACGCTGGTTTTACTCCTCCTGCACCTCATCTTTGCAGCTGTTTTTGGGCATCCTGACCAGCCCATTTGGAGAAACAGCAAAGAGAACTTAAATTGGGAACAAAACCCCCATTGCAGCTTTTCTGTGTGAGGTCTGGGTCATGACTGTGCTCCCATGAGGAGAAACGTGTGCTCTGTTTCTTGTGTTACCCTTTGCTGTTCCTCCTGCAGTTGCACCACTGCCAGGGTAGCAAATGAGCAGTAAAACAGGTTCACAGCAGCTCCCCAGCACCTCTCCTTGCTCTTTGGGCCAGCTGGAGTAAGTATTTGGCATGACCTTACACATCCCATTTCACTGTTTCCTCTCCACTGTAGATCTCTGCTCCTGCTTGAGTCTCTCCCAGCAAAACCTAAAATTCACACAGCTTGCAACTGGCGCTTAAAAAATGCTACAAATACATTCTCCTTTGGTCTAGCCACATCTGAAGCTGGCTGTGTCCTCGTAACTTTCTCCACCGAAAAGAATCTGAGCACTTACAGATAGTCTGAAACTGACTCCATAAAAGGGCTTCAGGATTAATTTGCTTACATTTTTTAGGACTTAGTAAATGATAACGTGGTGCGAAGTTGCACCACTTCCTCCCTTCCAATCTCTCTTCAACCCTCGGTAGCTGAAACAACTCCCTGAAGAAGCTTCCAAGCCAGGCTCAGAGCTCACTGGCCTAAAACCATGTGCAAAATTAACTCTTGCTGGCTCCCCAGTTCTAAAAACATGCTGGAAATAAATAAACCTGTTTGTGGGTGGGGCAGAGGCCAATTCTTCTCTCACTTCTCTGCTGGTAAAGATGTTTTCTAGCTGAGCATCACCAAGTTACATTGTGAGCACAACTTAAACCAGCAGTAGTTAGCATTCATTACCTGCTGCTGGAGCTGCGAGCTGCATAAAGGGACAGAGAATTTTTTCATCCTCCACACCCACAGTGAACTGCTCAGGTCTGTCACACAAACTGTCTACCAGTGACATGGATGCCAAGAACAACAGAGATTATTGCTCTTTAAATATTCTCTAATTTCTGAAGCGCAGGCTGCAATACCGGAGTCATAGCTGCTGCTGTTCATGTTTCACTCAGCGAGTTCCCACACTGCCCAGGTGACACAGGTTTTTCCAAGCTGATACAGCTTCCCAGCATTACAACAGAGACGGCTGGAGAGGAAGCCCTTCATGTTCTCCTGTTCTCTCCGAGAGGGAAGAGCGAGATGGGGCCAGAAGCAGCACCCGCGCCCAAGCCCAGTTTCTCGGGGGTTCGGCCCACCCGCCTTTAATTTAAGTTTCCCCACAGCCCTTCTCCGGCTGCTCCGTTATCCCGGAGGAGGCCCTGCTCCGCCGGGGCGGCCCCACGGCCCGGCCCGGCCCCTCAGGTCGCTGGGCCCTCGCCCGGCCCGGNCTGGCGCTGCAGCCGCAGTCCCCGGTGCCGGGCGTCCCGGCGGCCCCCGCCATTGCCATTCCCATCGCCAGCAGCAGCGGGAAGGAGCAGCGGCACAGCCGCCTGGGCGCGGCCATGTTGGCAGCGGGGCCACGTGCCGCCCTCTGTCACGTGACCGGGCGTGTCTTAAAGGGGCCGCGCCGCGCCCTGAGGGGAGCGCGAGGGGCGGGACCGGGGCTGTCCCCTCGTGTCCTTCCCTGTCCCCTCGTGTCCTTCCCTGTCCCCTCGTGTCCCCGCCCCCACCGGTACCTGCAGAGCTTGTGCGGACGATGAGGCGTCTGGAGCAGCGCTCTGATGAGGAGAGACCGTTCAAGGCCTCTTCACTGCAGAGAAGACTGAGAGAGGAACTCGGCAATCCACGTAAATATCTCAAATACCCATGGGAGTCCCACCAGTCCGTATAAACACCTCAAATATCCATACAAATACCTCGTAAGAGGTGCCAAGAGCACGGTTCCAGACCCTTTCTGGGAAGGGTGCTTTGGTATTCCCCCTCTGCATCAGGGAACTCGCAATTCCTGTGTTTTCCTTCATTTTTCCCACAGCTCACTGTAGTTGTTGAATATTCCGGTGTTCTGCCATGTCAAATCTTTACTTTCTGAGGGAGCTTCTGTTCAGAGCTGTCAACAGAATGGATCTTCTGCATCATCCCCTCTGCCAAAATAAATCTTTACTCATCCTGCGGGGTATTAACTCAAAATATTCAACATAATTTTTGCTTATCCTTGCAGCAAAGAGAAGCATGGCCGGAGCAAAGGAGGGGTTTTATTGTTTGGTTTGTGTGAGTACCGAAAGGAACTGCACTCGACTGTGTTTGCTCTGTGGAGTTTTACTGTGTGTACAATGGCAGAGCGGGGAGGCCTCGCAGGGATGAATTCCAATTATCCATCGTTACCCCCTTTTGCCCCGTGACGTGCTCCAGAAAAGCATCAGAGTGCAGGAAAACAAACGAATGCAAACTTAATTATACAGCCAGCCCTTGCTGCTTTGGGGTCAGAAAATGGAAATACTCCTTTTGCGTTGACACACTCTGTGTTCGTGAATGAATGTCCACGAAAACGAGAATTAAATCCAACTTATTTTCTCCTTCCAAATTTTGCCCACCACAATTCACTGAAGCGAGAGCACAATGTAGGCATCCAAATTCTACAGGCTTCTAGAACTGAAAATGGTCTGCCAGGATAACCTCCCCATATCAAAGCCATGGGATTCTGGCTGTGTAATGATGGAGTTCAGGAAAATCAGTTGATTTCCAATGAGCTGGGACTGCTCTCTAGTGTATCCTGCCCACTCATTCTCATGGCTCGTTTTCCTGGAATCCTTGTGTGCATCATTTGTGTAGCTCCATCAGGAGGGTTCATATTCCTTACTCTCCCCGGAGAACAGATGAAATAATTACAGTTTGCTTCTGAGCAACATCCAATTTGCAGTGTGTGATCCTGAGGACTCTGGAGAACTTTTGCTGGTGTGGGTCATGTTTGTGCTCAGCCATGCAGGCTTTAGTTTTTCTCTTTCCTCACACTGAGTCCTCACGCTTCTGATCTTGCTGTTATTAAAATGTGATGGGAATGAGAGACTTTCCAGCACTTCACTGAGAGGCTGAGGCGTTCCTAGCATTTGTCAGGAGTGCTTTTCATCCCTGAGTGCTGGCATGGATCTCCCTAAAGACAGGGAACTTCTGGGATCATCTTCCCCATTGTCTTCCCCATGAGCAAGAGGAGACAGATTGATCCTCAGAGTCCTGGAATATCTTCTGCTCTCGTTTTTCTTCCAGGGCTGTTGAGCTGCAGCTGAGCCAACAGCAGAGACAAAACCTGTGCAAAGCCACCCCGCAGGCTGGAGGTGCAATGTTTCCAAAACAGCCCAGGGAAGTCAATGGTTAGCTGCAAATTTGACAGCATAAAACAAGACAATAGAAATAAAAAGAAAATAAAAGACTTCAAACTTCATTTTAACATCTTTCATCAATGCTGAATTTCCATAATTGCTAAAAATAAAGTAGGAGTGGAGCAGAATAAGGTTCGAAAAGGAGAAAAAGAACAAAGTACTGCAATAGCAAAAAAAAAAAAAAATCCCTCACAAGTTGTTTTCCTGTGACTGAAACCGCATGTGAAATTGGGCCAAACATCCATATTATAGCTCCCAGGGCTGAAGGGATACCTACCAAGTAGTGTTTTTTCACTATTTCCTCTCTGAATTCTCGAGTTCATTCCCGCGACCCTCTGGGGGTGTGTGGGCTCCAAGCCCAGCCCTCATTTGCTACTGAGTGAACAGGACTCTGTCCCCATCTCAGGGCTGCCTCCTGTAGTTCCCCTGTCAGGGAAAGTTCCTTTAAGGGAATAGCTCTGGTACTTCCCAAGGTGACCTTTTCCACTCCTGAGTGCCCTGCTATTTACCTCTTCCTAAAGCTGTAACATTATAGGAACCCCATGAACTCACTGCACCTGCAGCAGCATCCCACAGCAAGTTCCCAAAGACAAATGGAAACGTTTTCCTCCATTGGAAACCTTCATGATTATCTTGTCTTTGCCAGCACCCCTTCAAATCTAGCAAGTTCTTCGCAGGGCTTGGTCAGTGTTTTTGACTGAAGGCCCAGAAATTGGTGAGGGGCCATCAGTAGCAACTGCATGTAATGATAGGACAAGGGGGAATGGATTCCAACTGACAGAGAATAGGTTTAGATTGGATATTTGGAAGAAATTGTTCCCTGGGAGGGTGGGGAGGCCCTGGCACAGGTTGCCCAGAGAGAGAAGCTGTGGCTGCCCCGTTCCTGGAAGTGTCCAAGACCAGGCTGGATGGGGCTTGGAGCAACTCAAGCCATTCTGGGATTTTATGAGCTCCTCAGCCTTTGAAGAACTGACCGAGACCTAGAATCAAACATAGTCCGTAAGAGAAAATGTGGCCTTTGATATCTGGCATTTGGGAAAGGAACGTCTCCAGACGAGGAGACTCCACGCCCTCCCTGGGCAGCCTGTTCCATGTTCTCCCCCACTGCTGCTGCTGGGATTTATCCCTCAGTGCTGGAGCTATTTCAAGGCACGCTGTTTGCAGAGCTGCTCAAGGTGCTCCGCAGGCAAAGCTCTGGCCCTGGCTCTGGTGACAGCCCTTCTGTCACTGCCTCGGAGCCGCTCGCAGCCTCCGCCCGCTGAACCCATCCAGAGATTAGATTTGATTACACAAGAATTCATTAGGATTATCTAATGATATTAGGCACCACTACTCTGCCAAATTCCTGATGAGTAATGGCTTGTAGTATTGCAGCCATGTAGGAAACCCATAAAACTCTGTTCTCTGACCTTCGCTTCAGTTCCTGAGTCACGGGCTTCAGCTTCTGCATATCCTTGCTCCAGAGCCACAACTACAACTCCTCTGGAGTTATTCTTAATGGAGAACCAGTGCAGGGGGAGGTTATGCTGATTTCAAACTGCCTAATCTGGGCTTGTTCCCGTTCATCAGTGTTATCCTGCTGCTGTAGAGAGGGAAACAAGCAAGGAGCCGGGCACCATTCCTACCTGTCACCCACGGCAGCAGGTGGGTGTGGGTGGGAGTGAGCGGAGGAAAGTGTTTCCTTCACCTAAATCCCAGTTAAAGCTATACAGCTGTTCCGCAGGCAAACACTGCACCCACCTCTGCACGGCTCTAGGTGCTGCCAGCCAGCCACAGAGGGCAGGAAAATTAGGGTGTAACTGTGGGAAATAACCTTGGCTAATATTTAAGGACAAATAATTGCACAATACCATAAATAAATGAAATATTACTATTTTTTATTCGCTGCTGGTCATTCTGGCTGAAGTAGTGATGTCACGTTAGTGATACCCCCGTGTTACAGTTTTAGTGAAGAGGAACCCCAGTGACACTCGCTATTTCCAGAGTTTGGAGCAGTTTCCTGCAGGACAGCCGTGACCCTGCTCAGCCAAGGGCTCGTACCTGAGTCACGGCAGAGGTGGCAGCACTTGTGCCGGCAGGTGCCCACCTCAGCCGTCACCTCCCCGCTGTTCTGCGCTCCTCAAGCCGTGCTGACACCTGTTCTACTCAGCGTTTACTCTCCCTGGCTGTTTTCTCCGCAGCCTCTGTGCCCAGTACCCCCCGGACCAAAACACAGCCGCGTCCCCAGCCCGGGGGTCCATCACCGACCGCACGGACGCGGGGGTCCGTCCTCATCACCGACCGCACGGACGCGGGGATCCGTCCCCATCACCGACCGCACGGACGCGGGGGGTCCGTCCCCATCACCGACCGCACGGACGCGGGGGTGCGTCCCCATCACCGACCGCATAGGACCCGGAGGGTCTCCGTCGCCCCCTGCCCGGAGCGCGGCGCGGGGCACGCTGGGAGTTGTAGTCCTGCGGGACGCCCCCCCGCGGCGTCGCGGCGGCGGCAGGACTCGGTTACCCAGCGTGCCTCCAGGGCTATTTAAGGCGCGGCGGCGGGCGCGGAGCGCAGTGACCATGTGGACGCGCAGCTGAGCCGGCGGCGGGCGCAGCCTCCGGGAGCGGGACCGGGAGCGCCGCCGGAATGGGGCTGCCGAGCCGCCTATAGCCCGCCCCGCCACCTCCGCAGCCAGGTACGGGCGGGAGAGAGCGGGCAAGGCTGGGGAGGGTGGGAAGGAGGCGGTGAGTGGCCGCCGGGGCAGCCCCGTCCCGCAGCCCGAGGGATGCAGCCTGGTGCTGGGCGGGGATGCCCGGGGGATGCAGCCCGTTGGTAGGCGGGGATACCCGGGAATGCAGCCCGCTGCTGTGCAGGGATGCATTCCGCTGCTCGGCGGGGATGCCCGGCTGCCGCAGCCCTTGCAGGACCGGGCAGGGACCCCTCCGCCCTCCCGGCGGGTCCCGCAGCGCTGCCGGACCGGGGTCCCGTCCCCCGGACCACTGCGGGCTCGGCAGCGGAGCAGCGCGTCCGCTCCAACTTTCCCCGTGTTTTTGCCCCCGTACTCGGGGCTCAGCTGTGAGGGATGTTTCGCGTTATGTAAACACTTGTGAGCGCCGATGGGGACTTGGCTATGGGCGATCTTCCTCTTAAATGGTCAAAAAGCGGGCAGCTGCGGGTGGATGTTTCGGAGGGTCCCGGTGACTGGCCTAATAGGCCAAATATTTGGCTGTTTCCTGGACTACAATAACTGGACTTCAGCGGGGGAAGGGGTGGGGGCACGTGTGCATTCCCCGTCCATGTACGTGGGATGTGCCATATTCCCGAGCGCCTTTCTGTCTTCGTGCCGGGCGCTCGAGTCCTGCGGGTTGTTTGGGGCTGGCCGTGCCCGCGGCTCCTCCGGCGGGGCACGGGCTCCCTGTGCCTGTTGCTGTGCGGGGCTCCGGGGGCTTTTCCCCGCAGCTGCTGGGGACAGCGGGCTCCATGCAGCAGGAGCAGCTGCGGCTGGCTCAGGCTCTCCCCTCCCTGCCCCAGGTGGGTTCGCTCTGGCTCCCAGGAGTTTGTCTAAAAAGACTCCAACAGGTGAAAGGTTTGAGTTGAATTTATTGCTGTGCAACGGTTCTGTGCCTGCCCAGCCACGGATGGATTGTGCTGCGGTCCTGCTGCTCACAAATCAGGAAGGGAGAACATGGCTAATACAATCCAGGTCTTTGCCTGATGAAGATTTAGTGATTTAGTCGTGCAGGGAGTAGCGTGTGTGGGAGCCGTTGGTTTTATTTATTAATGAGGGCTGGTACCTGTGCATGTGTCTTATTTCTTGAAGTGTGTTTAGCTGTTTGCCTTTGAGGTTCTTTTCCTGTGCTCAGAAATTTGCCGAGTATCCCAGGACTTCCAGACCTGTTGAGCCAGAGGATTGGCTGACTGGAAGCCCAGGCCAGAGGCCCGTGGTGGAGCTGTTTTCCTTGCAGGGCTCAGCTGTGTGAGTGTGGGATGCCATGTGAGGCCAATATCCCTTCCTTTCCCTCAGTGGTTCCTCTGCGGCCAAGTTAATGGGCTACCAGGCACTGGATTTCTTGTTGGTTTATTTTCCCTACCTTAATTTATGCCAATTTCCTCACACAGCAAGTATTCCAGGTTCTGAATGCCTGGTGGTTTTGCTGGTGTAAGTGCCTGAAACAACAACAGCATTGCGGGGTGTCGCAGCTGGAGCAGAGCTTGGCTGCCCAGCACTGGCTGTTCAGTGAGTGGAGAAAGTTGGTGGCATCCCTCAGGCCAAAAAATTCAGGTGTAACAGGACACTTGGTGAAACGAACATGAAAATTGACCACTGAGGAACCCAGCAGCTTGAACTGGTGTGAAGGTGTAGTGCTCAGTGTGCCTAAACCAGAAAAAGGAATCGCTGTGAAAATAAAACCACAGTTCCAATGTGTTTCAAAACAAGCTGATGCTGAGCTGATTATTTCTAATGTTTTTTTTAAGCTGCCTCTTGTTTGTCAATAATAGGGGTTTTTCTTGTTAAAATACCTTATTTTCCCAAGATTAAAGTGTTTGCTTAGATGAGGGTTTTTTCTCCCATCTGCTTGTTTTGCAGTGTTGATTAAGCCTTGAAAATAGTTTCCTCTTGCAGGGTTTCATAAATTAGGAAGTAAACAAACAAGAGTAACTTTGGTCTGCCTTTGCAATCATGGGGTGGAGCTTAGCTCAGGGAAATGGTGTATTTTTATGAGATGTGCTAGTCCTGAACACCATGGTTGGAGGGTGGAGGAGGCCTTAGTGAAGAGCACAGAAGGGGGAGCATTTGGTGCGTTTCTTTGGTGATGGTTGGTGGAGCTGCAGGTTGGGATGAATGGAGCTGTCCTGGGACTGATGAACAGGGTGGAGGGGATGTAAGGGACAGTTGTGATCTCTGGTTATAGATGAGAAGTGTAATTTTGGGAGGAATTCTTCACTGGAAGGGCTGTCAGACACTGGAATGGGCTGCCCAGGGAGGTGTGGAGTCCCCATTCCCGGAGGTGTCCAAGCAATGCTTGGACGTGGCACTCAGTGCTCTGGGCTGGGGACAAGGTGGGGATTGGGCACAGCTTGGGCTCGATGATCCTGGAAGTCTTTTCCAGCCTCAGAGGTTCTGTAACACGATCTTATCCACAGCGCCATCAATCCTCTCGTGTTCCCTCAACAAACCTGTTTTGGTGTGGCATAGTCTAGAAAATGCACGAATCGAGTTAAAGTGAAGAAGTACTCTCAGGTCCTGGCAGCTCACAAGTGAGGCCATTGCAGCTTAGCGTAAGAATTGCAAACAACGATGTCCTGCTGTTGTGTGGTGTGAGGTCTTGGTCTGATTTTGTAGTAACTCCTCTTGCAAAGACAGTGTTGAGTGTCCCTGACAGCATGGCAGCATGAGAACAGGGCCAGGCACCTGCAGGGGTGGCAGGTTTGGGGTGAATTTTGGGGTTCCAGCTCCTCCAGCGCTGTGTGCGTGCCAGAGGGAAGGGAACGGTCCTAGGGGCTGTCAAACTGGGGTGGTCCAGAAGTCCATGCTGGAAGGAGAAGCTCCCTTTGGCTGCTTCTCATAAGATGAGCTGGTCTCTCCTGGTAAATTGCTGAAATGGACAGTATTGAGGTGGAACTTCTTGTTCAGTGCTGTCAAGCAGGATTAAAGCAGATCCTGGGTATCTTGAGCCCTTGTCTGGTACCTGCCCTTGGACTGAAGCCATCAGAAGAGCAGGTGTTGCTCATTCTGATGAGCTCTCAGGGCAGGTGTAGCTGCTCTTGGCCACCTGGGCTTGTTTGTGCCCAGATGGGCAAGAGAGCAGTGGCACCAGCACTGGTGTGGCATCCAGACCAGGGCAGTGCCTGTGCCCTGTACTGGGCACTGCTAGGGCACCTCCAGTCTTGGGGGCAGTTCTGGGACCCTCAGTGCAAGAAGAACATTGAGCAGCTGGAGCGTGTCCAGGGAAGGGAACGGAGCTGGGAAGGGGCTGGAGCCCCAGGCGCAGCTGAGGGAGCTGGGAAAGGGGCTCAGCCTGGAGCAAAGGAGGCTCAGGGGGGACCTTGTGGCTCTGCACAACTCCCTGACAGGAGGGGGCAGCCGGGGGGGTCGGGCTCTGCTCCCAGGGAACAGGGACAGGAGGAGAGGGAATGTCCTCAGGCTGGGCCAGGGGAGGCTCAGGTTAAATATGAAGAAAAATAACTTCATTTGAAAGAGTAGTCAAGCATTGAAATGGGCTGCTGGGGGAAGTGGTAGAGTCCCCATCCCTGGAGGTGTTCAAAGGTTGAGGAGATGTGGCTCCTCCTGACACGGTTTAGTGGGCACGGTGGTATCTGCTGGACTCGGTATCTGGGAGGTCTTTTCCAGCTTCCATGATCCTGTGATTCTGGCTGGTTTGTTGACTGTGGTGATTCCTCAGTGCACAGCAAGCTCCTTTGGAATATCTGATGTGTCGAGTTGCAGAGTGTACTGGGAGTCTTTGAGACATTATTACCCCATAAATACAAGATAGTTGTAGTTGTAGGATTGTCTTAAAGCCGGGAGGAATCTGAGGCTCCCGTGGGAGGTGGGATGAGGGTAGTGGCTCTGTAGTAGCTGGTAGACGAGCTGCTGGCTCGCCCGTGGGTGAGTGTGAGGGAAGGCGGCCTCACCAAAGCAGCTTATGGAGACCAAAGGGTTTAGAGGTAGAAAATCATGTGCTGCTAGAAAGTTATGTAAATGTAACATCTCTGTCACAATGTGGTGTAAATCCTGATTCCTAAAAATCTGCGTTACAGTACGTCCCAAATTAGTTTCTTCTGCTAGGACAGCAACAGAAACTGAAGGTGCTTGGGTGGCCTGGGGCCTTTTTTTGTGCTGCTTGTGTGTGATAATGCACACGGGGAGTCAAAAGCTGCCCAGTTTGATCCGGTGGCCTGTGCTGGGTGGGGACAGGTGCTGCTTTACGGGGTACTGTAAAGGACCAGACTGGAAGAGCCAGCACAGAGTCTCCCTGTGCTGCGGGGCCGGATGCTGGCTGTGTCCGTAGCTGGTCCAAATGATTCCTGTGCTCTTCCGCCGAGCCTCTCCTGCAGGCTGCTGCGGGAGGCAGGATGCCAAAACTGCACGAGCTTTGATCTGGCTCGATATTCCTGTCTAATTTCTGCTCCCCACGGACACTACAAAAGCACTACAGCAATTATTGCCTGGTTCTCTGTCTTGGCACGGGCAGGCAGTGGCTGGGGATGGAGGCAGATCCCTCTTTCCAAGGTGCTGCAACTACTTGTTAGATTGGCAGAGGCATCCAGAGGCTCCTTGTGTGGCTCTTGCTTGTGCTGTACCTGTTGAGAAAGTACATTTCCAGGTCTTCAGGGCAGTTGTGGTTTATGGGATCAAGTTTGCTCGGAGAAGCTGTGGCTGCCCCATGCCTGGGAGCGCCCAAGGCCAGGTTGGACGGGGCTTGGAGCACTCTGGGATAGTGGAAGGTATCCCTGCCCGTGGCAGGGGGTGCAATGAGATGATCCTTAAGGTTTCTTCCAACCCAAACCATTCTGGGATTCTGTTCTGTGAAAAATATGAAGATGAAATGGAAACTACAGGAACTGTAATTCAAGCAAGGAAAGCTGCAACATTCAGCTGTGGATTCTGAACTCAGAGGAGTTTCATTTTCATACTTGTGGTTTTGGTTAAGCGTGTCAAAACTTGGATCAGAACTTCCTAGCAGTGTTACATGGAGAAAAAAATGTCAGTTCATATCTGAGCAAGTTAACCCTCTGGAGAGAAAAATGGGTTGGAAATGTGCATGGTAAGTCTGTGTTATTTGGGGATTTGTGGCTTGTGGCAATGTAACTGCGTCCTCATGTGCCAGAACACCAACATGAGGAGTGCTGCAGGAAGCTGAGTGTTCATATCTCACTGATAATCTTCCCTGGAGGTGTCCAAGTCCAGGTTGGACAGGGCTTGGAGCAATCTGGTCTAGTGGAAGGTGTCCCTGCCCATGGCAGGGGCTGGAACAAGGTGATCTTTCAGGTCCCTTTCAAGCCAAACCAGTCTGACTCTGTGATCGTTTGGCTGCACAGGTGATCAAAGGAGGGGGAACAGCTCTGAGAAACCGAAATGCCAAATGTTTCTGGGTTAGCATGTTAGGTAATGCCTCTGCTTTTGGAGTAATGTGATGCTGAGCTATAAGGGAAGAGGTTTGGATGACTGAACCCAGTGTCACGATGGACACACACAGTTCATTCTCTCCTCATCCTGCCCGGTGCACGATGTCTGTGGTCAGAAGATGATAACCTCTGAGCATGCACATGGAAGAAATCTCTGATCATAGTAGGCCAAAAAATGGCTGCTGCCCAAAGGCTGTGCTTTGGTTTTGATTTTATGGAATTGCTTAGGAGCGGTTTTGCATGAAACTTGTATAAACATTTCTTTTGTGCCTTGGCCCATCCTGTCCACTTCTTCAGAAATTCAGAAATCTGCCAAGAAGTTGTGAAGAAAAAAGCTTTGTTTGCAGTCCAGCTATGTCCCATCTGCATCCCACTCCAAGGAGAAACATGGCCACAAGATGCAGGCACTGACCTCAGCTGGCTGATGGTGCTTGATCTGAAGGGTTAATTGAAAACTTCTGATTAAAATAACTCTGCAATCCTTGGCTGCACCTCTCTTAAGTGTTTGGGAGATTCAGATGCTAAGGCTCGTGGGTGGTTCAGTATTTTGAACCTTTGCTGTCTAGAAAATTACAGTTGGGAGGCCAACAGGTACAAGTCAGCCTGGGAACTGGAGCCTTCATCGGTAAATTAGCCTAGCCCATCAGGGCTTTTCAGCTCAGCAGAGCTCAAAGTAGGTCCCTTGGCCACCAGTGGCTCTCCACACGTGCTCATCATGTGCTGGCAGTGGCTCCTCCTCTTGGGCTGGTTGTCCCGGGCACTGAGGTTTTATCCAGAGAGCCGGGAGCCCGCGGAGGTGTCCAGGAGGGACGAGCGGCGAGCGCAGCCACGGCAGGGTCCTGCCTCGGGAGCACGGACGAGCCCTCGGAGCCTGCAGGAGCAGGGGCTTGCTAGCGGGACAGAAGCGTTGGCCCCGCTGCCAGTGGGGACCCAAGTGTGCCAGGGGACACCCTGCAAAGCCCAGCCCTGGAGACCGACGGCAGCACCGCCATGGAGGAGAGGGAGCCCCCGCCGAGGTGCGGTGCTGGAGCGGGGATGTGGAGGGGAAGGTGTTGGGCAGCGGGGATGGAGAGAGTGAGCAGCTGCAGGGGGATGGAGGCTGGTCAGGGGACAGGCGAGGAAACTGCACTGCGGAATTTAGGGAGCGTGGCAGTTGCTGAGGAGTGCGAGGAAGGGAGCGTGGCGGGTTGGTGCGGGGAGCGGGGTGTAGGAACCAACCCCCGCTGTGGTGAACCCCCAGTAGGTCCCTGGCCACGCAAAGTGACATTGGGACTGTTCTGTACCCTCTTCTTCCCTGGCCATCTTTGTCCCTTGGCCAAACTCCAGTCGGTGTAATAAACCGAGCTTGCTCTCTTTCCCCATGACATTGGTTGTCCCGGTCCTTTTGGCGTGTTCCAACTCTCTCCTGATAGAAAGATGCTGGAAAACATTGTGTGCTCATAGGGGCCTCGTCCAGAGGCTGACGTCCAGGCTGCCTCCTCCCAGCAGGGCTAGAGCCAGCAAGGATGGACTTCAGGAAGTATCAGCTTCAGTAAGTGCTCCTTACTTTTAATGGGATTAAAAAGATGCTGTCAGGTCGTACTTGGTTTGGAACAAAAACATGGTATTTTTCCCCTGACAGTGTGTCTCTAATAGATTTTCTTTTCCCAGCTGTCTGCAGATGCCTGTCAGTAGGACCTGTCAGTCGTGTTTCTTGCCTCAGTCAGTGGCTGCTGTGTAAGGGATTGCTGTCAGAGTGTAACTTTTATGCTTCTGACCTGAATTTTCTGTAACTAGCTTGTCTGGTTGCACTGGGCAAATAATTAAAAAGAAAACACAGGCGCCCTTTCTAAGGAGAAAAGGACATTGTGCACATTTGCTTTCCTGTACTGAGGTTTTATTGAGGTTAAAGTTACTGAAATGAGTTACTTTATCTGTTTTCTTAAACTGCTGTTGCACCTATGAAATAGTAACTTCTGAATAGCTTTGTCACTGATATGATTAAAAAAAAATCTATTTATCTGTTAAGTGGCAAATAGTATGAATAGAACGTAATTAACTTGGCCATCATCTTGCTCTGTGAATTTACACTCCTCTTCCTACTTATTTTTAGAGAAAGGGGAAGCGTGTGCTTGATTAGATGTGCAGTGAGACTGATCTCCCTCCTGGGAGCAGAGAGGGGGTGTGGGCTGGCGGATGGGGATTCGGGAGACCTGGATTCAGATCTGGGCTCCGAGTCTGACCTGCTGCACGTCCTTGAGAAAGTCACAGTGCTGTGCTGCTCCCTCCTTCCCCTCTTCCCCAGCCTCCATCTTGCCTGCTCAGCCTGGAAATTGGAGAAAAATCTGCTGCATTTTAAGCGTCAGGAGGAAAAATACTTTGTCTGAGAAAGTGCATTTCTCCTCCTTAATCTAACGGTTCATCAGCCACCCATGTGTGGCAGATAGCAGCCTCCTGGACATGAAAGGTTGCAGCTGAAGGGAAAACAAGATCCTGTGGTAGATAAATGTACTGCACTGATAGGGTTTTTTTTTTAATGTGTAATCTCTGAAATGGAACTCCATGTGCATGAAACGAGCGGTGCTGAACCCTCCCAGCGCTGTCCCTGAGCCGAGTCCCACTGCAGGTGTGTGAGGATCCCGGTGTTCAGCACGTGGCCTGCTCCATATCCCAAAATCCCTTTATTTGCCTCTCCCTGGCGAGTGCAAAGAGCTCCTTTTAGATTTGCTAAGTTAGAAGCTTTGCAGATGACGGAGCTCCGTCCTCAGCCCCAGCACGGTGATTATTCACTGGGTGATCTTTTAAATAAAGCACTTCCTCCCTTCTTCGGCTGCTTTAATGGGATTCTTAGGAATCTTTCTTAGCGTCCTCAGGGAGGAAACCTTCCCTTTTTTTACTGAAATAAGAATGAGAAACATCAGGTTTGGGCTCAGATTTTCAAGTTAGCTGCACCTATGAAAATAGATATAGAATGCTCTGTGGGTGTTGTCCAGAAAAACACAGGAAATCTTGGTTTGTCTGTAGGGCCAAATCTTCAGCTGAGTAATCTTGTAAAATTTGGATTTACCAGATTATTTAAACACTGGACTTTCAGTATAATACAGGGTTTGGTTGCATTTAAAAGATGTTCATTTGCTTGGCCTAATTTACCAATATTAATGACCCTATTCCATTTAATTCAAACACAGACTTTCCTGCTCTTGGGGGTTCTCAGATCTGTTAGTTTCTGGATGATTCTGCTTATGCCTTTAAGCAGTTCTTTGTGTTTGCTTCTTTGTTGTCTCTCTACCCTCAAACTCTGGTCTTGTTTCTGTCAAAAAGTGAAACAAAATTAAACTTTCACTCTGGAGTTTCCTGTTGGCAGTAACGAAGTTGAAACACTTAAGTACAGTTTGAGATTCTATTCTTAAACAACCAAGGTAGTTAAAAAAGACTTTGATAAAGTGTTGCTCCAGTTTTGGTACCAGTACAAATAAAATTGTCAGTGTTTATTGAATTGAGCACTAAACCACTGTGAAAATCTGCCAGTAGAGACCTGAGTGCATCCAGGGACTGCAGGGCACGGCAAGGAGCTTTTTTTTCCCTCTAAACAAACATTAGAACCATCTTAGAAAGATACACTAATTTGTATCCTAGTTGCTGGGAATCAAACACTCGGCAATAAGACACATTTGGGCTTGTTTATTTTACAAACAGGATTTGCAGTCGCAGGGTAAAGAATTAAAATCCCACACAAAGCAGACTTGTGAGACATGAAATCAGGGAAATCAGCTTCGGATTCTTTGAAAAAGCCTTTCTGCAAGCCCTTGAGATGAGGGATGGCACAGTGCAGGGATGCTGTCACACACAGTCCCCGTGAGGAGGGACTTCAAACAGGGCCTTGACTCCGCTCTTCAAGGAAAGCAAACTTCCAGCGTCGCTCTTGAAACCTGTTTTTCCTAACAGCATCGGGAGTGAGATGAGTGATGGGAGAAATTAGCGTGAAATGTTTACAAAGCAGTTGCGTTTCCCATTCTGAGAGTTTCAAAAGGCAGCTGTCTCATTAAGGTATTTGATAGTGAGCAGTCAGTTTGATTTTTGCAGCGTTTTCACTGTTAATCCTGCTTTAACTGCCGGCGTGAAATGTGTTTTCATGAGAAAAAGGATTGAATTTCAGGGACTAGATTAAGCTTATCCTGGCTTATTCAAGGCCATTAGGCTGAGCATATGCTCTGCTTGTGCCCTGAAATACAACTGAGTCCCGTGAGCTGGTGGGAACCATTCTGGGTCTGCAGAGCTTCTCCTTGGGTTTGGGGACAGACTGTGGTCAAGGGCTTGTACAAGAACTGGTTCTTTTCAGTCCTTTTTGCTATAGGAAAAGCAGCTTGTTCTGGAGATACACACAAGATAATCTCTAGTAAGAAATAATCAGAACTGAACCCCGGGGCTGTGTCACTTTCTGTTCAGTCAGAACATCAAACTCGTGGTGTTGTGGTGCAGATTTGTGCTCACCAGAGCAGGAGGGGAAAGTCCTGAAACTCCTGGGCTGAATAGCAGGTTTTCCTGGATTTAATTCTCTGCCTGGACTTAGCTAATGCATGTTCAGATCCAGCTGCATAGAGCAAAGCTACAGACTGGCAGAATAACTTGGAGGTCCGTTTCTTGAAATTCACGTGAAACTCGTCAGATTTCTATGTTTGTTTATTTATTTTTAGTCAGTTTCTTAAACAGAGACTTGATTTTATTTTCCTGTGCAGATAAACTGTATACAAAACCTACTCAGTAACTTTTATATAGACAGGAAATGGTCACCAACATAATTATAAAAGTTCTGTCTTTCAGGGCTAAAAAAAAATACTGTAGAATGTGTTCATCTCTCAGGAACTTTTTGATGTCTATGGGCAGATATAGTTAACTTCTCAATGTACAGTCCACTTTTAGTTCACATTTCTTTTGTAGTCTGGCAAGTCCTTCTGTCTGTTAAAATTAGAACCTTCAGCTTAGTGGGAAAAGAACATTATTTTTAAAGCTTGAGTTGCTGCTGTCGACATTGCTGCCACCTGAGTGAAGCTGCTTGGAGAAACCTGGCTTAATTTTTGCTGGATATTGCCATGCTTATCAGTGCTTCATCTTTGATTTTTTTTTTTTTTTTTAAGTGAGTTTACCTAGAGGGAATACTTTTTTCCAGCAGTGTTTAAGGGGAAGAGGAGGACAATGCTCCCTGGGCAACACTGCCGTGTTTCGGCTGGAACAGGATGAATTTCCTGCAGGACTCCCCTCTTGCAAGGCTGTGAGGGTGCCATTAAAACTGGCATTATGCACAGAATAGCTGCAAATGCTCCCTTAGGGCCATCCCCTCCTCTAGTATAAATCAATTGCTCTTGGCACTGGCATATCTAAAATAAATAAAGAGTGGGGTAATGGTTGTATTTGTCTGTGGAGCACGATTGCTTGTTGAGCCGTGTGATTGTGCTGTACCCGTGAGAGCCACGTACAGGGAGGGTGTGAGAATCCTCCTGAAATCCTCTGTCCTGCACTTCCAGGGACTTCTGATGGTCACCTCCTGTGTGTGGTCAGTGCCCTGTGGAGGGAAGTGTCCCCTCCACACGCAGGGGGACGTGCCCGGATGCTCTGACTGATGTGTCCAGGAGCAAACCTGTTCTCCTCAGTCCCTGTGGTCTCCCTGGGCTGTGAACTTGGGATAAATATGCCAAGGCTGACAGATTTTTACTGCCTCTGCTTCTGGCTTGTCCTGCTGAGGAAAATAATCAGAACTGACCCCCCCAGAGGTCTGATTTTGGGAGGATTGGTGTGGTCAGCTGTTGTTGACAGCATCTTTCAGAAAAAGATTCTCGAACTGGGTACCTGGGAACTTTGCTCTTGAACACCTTCCAGCTCCACTTTTTGCTTCACATTTCCCAGTTGTCAAAGGTAGAAAATACTCCATTTGAGGTGGCTGATTATTTAGTGTCTGGTGCCAATAACTGGAGTAATTTCGTTAGTCCCTTGTGAGGAGACTGTAAAAAGCTTTGAAGCCGAGTCAGCGTAGCAGTGCTCCTCTTCCCTTGTGTGTGGGGAGGCGTGTGGGGTCACTGAGCCCCTCTCTCCATCTGCCAGCCCAGCCTGCTCCTGAGCCCTGGCCAGGCTGAGCAGCAGCATTTGTAAGGAGAAGTGTCAGAGGGGCTGACTTGGGCTATTTGGCTGTTAAAGAACAGATGTAGACAGTGTTCATTTTGACTGTGGGGAAGCCTTAGGATAAATCAGTATTTTCTGAGAGGCTCACCCCAGTGGGAATTGGCTCCCTGCTTCCCGAGGTGGTGGAGCATCTCCTGGGGTGTTTGAGAGGATGTCACACTGATGGGTGTTAGAACAGTACTCAGGAATATGAGAGCAGGGGGAGTGAGGGCTTAGATGATGATTAATCCTTGCCTAAGCCTTGGGAAATGAGGTTCTTGTAGCCAGATCAGCCTTTTGGAAAGGCCAACTCCAGCAAAACTGGTGACAGCAGGAGCACAGCTCTCCTGGTTGGGAGCAGGAGAGGCTGGGATTCCAGGCTGCACCCCAAATCCAGCTCTGCAGAGAGATGACTTTTGCAAGCTTGCCCAGAAATTCTGAGCGGGATCTGGTGAAGAGCCCAGCGGTTCAATTCACTGAGCTGTTGCCAGGCTTCACACGACCTTTCTGTTATCCAGAACTCTGTGATGGTTATGGGTAGAGTTGATAAACATTTTATCAGTGGAACTGTCAATAAAGTGCAGAAGAGCATTTTTTAGGGGTTTGCACTGTCACGATATGTCAGGGTTACAGTATCATGGTATGCTAGGCTCTTCCTCAGTGAAGAAAAGGTAAGAAAATTGAGGCTGTATCCTGGAATGCAGGAATTTGCTTGTCCATCCCTGAGCCTGGTTTTCGGCAATGGTCTGAGATTTTTTTTTTTTTTTTTTCCAAGAAAAAAAATCTCTAATGGAAGCCAATAATTCCCTTGGGAACAGCTGTGGTGAACATCTGCCTCTTCCAAAGGAAAAAGTAAACCCCCTCACAGCCTGAAAAGGAAACCTTAATGCCATTGTAGAAAGGGTTAATTTGGGAAGTATCTGTGGTTTTTGTTGGATTAGACAGCTTTGGCTTTGGGCTGTATTAATTCAGGGCTGAGCTTAACTTTGAGGGATGAAAAGTTTTTTAGTCTGAAGTTGGTAGTTCAACATCCAAGTCAGGAAATGGGGAGTTACATTTCCAGTGCTGCTAATTCAGTCGCTGCATATTTCTGTATGTTTCGTGGCATATATCTTAAAATAGGTAGCAGTGTTTTTCTGTCCACTTATCAAGAATGGGAACAGACTGTGGAACATGCAGTGGCTGAAGGACTTGGCATTTAACAGGCAGCCTGGAGCCAAAGGGTTTGGTTTTGTGTGCACCCAGATTTGGTTCCAGAGGAGCTGAGACCCCTTTACCTGCATATCAGCTTGGCCTGTTATCTCCTGGTTTTCCTGAACTTGTTTCTAATTGTACCAGTGACACAGATTTATAGGGATAGAATGTCTGTGATGTGCTTTGACTTAATAATAATGAAAGTTGTTACTGTTATTCCCAGCAGCGCAGATCCTTTGGGAGTGAGGAGGCAGAAGTGGTTGGAGCTTTTCAGAAGAAAAGTGGAACTTTAGGTTTTTATTGCCCTTTCATAGCTGCAAAATCACCTTTTAGATCCCCGTGAATTTGTCCTTGTTGAGCTCCAACCGTGCTTAACAACCTTATCCAATGTCCAGGGAAAGGAGATATTTATCCCTGTACACTCAGGGCTCTGCTCTAGAATAAGCAGAATTTCCTGCTGCTTGGTTGTTCTGCCCTTAGACCATTTAGAACCTCTTTGAGTGTGATGGAGAGAGGGAGGGTGGAAGTGTTTGGAGCTCTTTTTCCCTTATCTGTGGGAGTGTGGCCCTGGGCAGTGCTGGCTGGCAGGGCTCACAGCCTGCCAGGAGGAGCAGCTTGGTGCTCCTGCTGTTTGAAATCTCCAGCACAGGAGCTGCTGGGGCCTTTTTGAACTTGGTGATCAAAAAGCAGGGCTCGGGAGGATCTCCAGGAAACCAGTACATGGGCTTGGAAAAGATGTCTTTGAAAATCTGTTCAGCTGGGTTTCTTATCTGGGCTCATGTTGTCTTTGTGTTGCTGTGACTGATTGAAACTCACTTTTTTCTGTATTTATTTAAATGACAGGTGGGTCCTGTGTCATTTGGACTTGGGGCTTTAGAGAAAATAAAGTTTTTTATACAGTGGAGGTTGGCAACACTCAGTGTCTGTCTCCTCAGTGTTGCATTGAAGCCATCTATTTTAAACCCAGGATTGAAGTATTACTGATTTCACAGGGATTTGGCTTCCTGATAAAGCATTTGACTTTGAAAAATCTTAATCTTTATGTTTTCACATGCAAAATCTGTTGTCAGCCATACTGACTGGGTCTTCACTTAATTCTGGTTTTGGGCCTGCAGGTGTAAGCAGGAGGCTGCTGGTGTCAAGTCAAAATTTTCATGTGACCAAGAAATCTTGGCATGAATCAGGTCAATATTTTGAATTTCTCAGGAGCACCATTCCAGCACAGAGGACAACCTTTAAAGGATGCTTAAACCTACCTTTAATTCTGGCAAAGAAATGTGATTGAGATATAAATATTAAACTGAAGGAGTCCCCTCTCCCTCTGGCAGGGGGGATGGAACGGGTTGATACAGCTGGACTGAAATGCAGGCTCCTCTGGGATGCTGCCTGCCTGTGAAACAGTCCCACGTGGAATGGGATGCCAGTAGCTGCTTGTTTTTCCCTGGTTTATTTTTCCAAGCAAGCACTCTGGCGTGCTGGGTTTTCTCTGATACCTGAAATTCCACTGCGAGAACTTGTTCGGTTTTTCAAACAAATGAACAATCAAAGACAGAGGGTCCTGTTGCTGTAACCTCTGGTAGCTGCACCAAGGAATTCTGCCTGATTAATGTTGTGCTTGATTCTTTATTCTTTCTTCCAGGGGCAGTAAGCCAGAGATGACTGACAAGATGTCGAGCTTCCTTCATATTGGAGATATTTGTTCTCTCTATGCAGAGGGCTCAACAAATGGATTTATTAGCACTTTGGGGTAAGAACAGCTCTTCTCTTGTATTAAAAACACCGTGAGAAGGACTAGCAGAGCTCAGCTGGCTCTCCTGAGCCTGATCCCAGGGAATACTGGGTAAAGCAAGGGAGCTTTATGGATAGATTTGGCCCTAAATTTAAAAATGGCCTGAAGTTCATATGGCAAGGTGGATTTTGGGAGGCTGGAGAGTGTATCAGTGGCTGTGGTGTGGTTTTATGTCCTTGGTGGGGAGGAAGAACCTTGTCAAATGAAGGTGTGGGGAGAGGGGGAACGAATGCAATCCAATGATTTTCATGTTGTTGTCTGTCCCGTGTCCATCCGTGTGTCCCGTCCTGTCCCTCCCTGCCCCATCCCCCCGTCAGGGATGGATAGACAGAACCCAGTGCACTCTGCTGGCTGCACAGAAGGATGTAGCATAGGCAATGTAAGTAGTTTGAAAAATATATGTATCTAACAGAAAAAAAATCAAATCCTCAAGCTAAATGGTTTAAATACCAGTAACTCACCACTACAGCTAGTTTGGTCTTAAAATTGAGGTTTAATGTGAGGTTTCTCCTACAAATAAAATTGCTTCTCTCCCATGAAAGGAGAGCATGTTTTGACCCTTCTGCCTTGCCAGAGCTCTGGAGCTGCAGTGGGAGCTGTGCTGTGCCGCTCCTGCCCCTGGAAAGTTTCCCACAGAGCCCCTTTGTGCTGCCTTCCACAAGGACACGGAGCAGGTGCTCTGCAGCAGGGAGCAGTGAATGCTACTCCATTAACCCAAAAAAGTAGCTTTTCACATGGGAAGAGGAAGAGCTGGCAGAGCAAAGCCGTGAAGTTGGAAGGGCAGCTCTGAGGAGGGCCAGGGAATGTTTGATCCTGCTGAGGAGGAACCTCTGCAAACATCAGGAGCTGGCAGAGGAGCTGGGTGCAGCTTGGGGAGGAGCCCTTGCAGGCTGAGAAGCTCCAGGAGCAGCTCTGCCCCTGTTCCCAAAGGCGTGAGGAGCGCGAGGGCGGGAGCAGTGTGCGGCACACGGGGGTGTGCCGAGCGAGGGGCACGCACACAACCTGCTCTTTCTCATTTCCAGTAGCCCTAAGGGCCTCAGGGTGGGTACAGTCACAGCACATTTTTTGATGCCTACAGTCCAGATGCATCTGATAAATGGAGCTCCCAAGCAGGGTACAGAGACAGCATCCTGGTAAGTGCCTCGGCAGGAAACGATGGGCTGGAATCTCACCTGAGTGACTCCAAACTAACTTGTAGGTTTAGTCCTCTAGCTATTAGGATTCTGGAAAATAAGGGGGCAGAGAAGGAAGCAGACACTGAAGATGCACCATGATCTATTATAGGAAAGAGAAGAAAATATGGGATGCTGCCAGAAAGGAAAGAAGGTATGATAAAAGCAAGGGATGTAGTAAGTAGGGTTGGTCGAATAGTATTTGGCGAATGTATTTGACAAATTTCCCAGGTCCTCGTCAAATATGACACGTGCACTCTGCAGTCCTGGATCAGCTGTGTAACGGGCCAAATACTATCTGCTGAACACTGGCAACATGAATTATCCTGTACATCTGCCTATTGTTTTTCTTCCCAGCCCTGAAGCGAGTTTGGCAGTAAATAATTCCAGACCAAGTAGAAAGTTGTGATGTCATGTGGAATCCCATACGATGCATGATGAACAGTATGCAGTGGCTGTGGCTTCTGATGGCATTGCTGAGCAGATATTTTTCACCATGGGTAGTCCTTTTGGACATGACAGGCCCCAAGCACGTGTATTTCCTGGGCTTGATGAGATGTTCTCATGGCAGGCCTAAAGAGCCCTCAGTGTTCAAGCCTCCTCTTTGATTTGCTTAGTGCTGTTTTAAGGTAACTGCATTATATAATGGCCACATACCTCAGCCTAATTTAAGCCAGGAATCCTAACTGCTATGTGAAACATGAAATGCGTTATCATCTTAATAAGCCTTCGTAATCGAATGACTTTTGTCCCATATTTAATTTAGTCTTTGTCCTGGAGAAAATTAAAGCAGCAAAGGAAAGATTTGGTGTAATTGTCCTCTAGACCATGTGGAGTTTTGACAGTCTGATGTCATAACGATGTGTAATAACTTGTTACGTGGTTACTGAAGGTTGAGGAGCAGACACCCCTCTACATTCTAATGCTGTCCTAAATCTCTGAAGAGTGTTCCTATTTAATATTCCTCTGACATGTTGCTTAATCAGAACCTTACTCTTGCTGTTTCCCAAACTCAGTGCTGTCATCACGATGACTCCTGGTGTACAATATATCCTCTTGCGTGTTTCTCACCCTGTAGAATTTTTCTTTTACTAGTTTTGGAAGTTCTTCTTTACTTTCAACTTAATCTCAGATGAGAGGGATATATTGCACTGAGATTATCTGTGTGGGATGATCAGAGTCACCCATTTCCTTGATATTTTTGGCCCTTTGTTCACCAGAAGCAGGTGCTTCAGCTCACGTGTTAATACCATTCACACTGGAGCACCTAGATGTATATATAGTACTGAGCAGGGAGAAAATCCATGGGGAAAAAGCAATTCACTCTGAATGTTTGCATATGCAAATTTTAGATGCACAGAACTGTCGAGCCCACTTAGTTTCTCTGATCTCTTAATTTTCATGCACTTCCTTACTTTCTCTGATTGTTGTCTCAAGATGCTCCCTGCATGTGACCAGCCTCTGCAAGGAACAACTCTCATATTCTAGGTCTCAGTCTTTCTCAAGCTGACTCTGCATGAGAATGGACCTCTCAAACCTTTGACCTTGGAGTTTTACTTTCTACGTTTGTGTAGAAAGCCTCTTTGACAGATTGGTTGTAAGGGGCCAAATTGAGTCATTCCGGATCAAATCAACCCCCAAAGGGTTTGGTTACAGGTGCAATTTTCCAATTTGGAAGCGGTGTTTGAGAAAAGCACAGTTCCACCTTGATCCACAGCTGCTCAGGCAGAGCAGTGGGAACAGGTGCTTCTTAACTGTTCCCGTTATTCTGTGGGATTTCAGCTGACCCTGTGGGGGTTTTGCAGGGACAGAAAGCTCTGTCCTGGCATTCCCTCTTGGAATGTCTTGGGTTCACTTGTCCAGCACCCGCCGCTTCCTGGTAGAACGGGAGGAGGTTGGCTCAGTCCCTCAGCTCACCTTGTGTTTGGCTGGTGAGCAGGAGGGTACATTTGTGCCTTCCTTTCTCTCAGGAGTCAATTTTTATTGTGGCAGTGACTGTTCCTGCCATTTCTTAATACTTGAGGGGTCACAGGGTCAGTGTCCAGTTTGCATAGTTGTCATATTTTCCCATTCTCTATCCATATAAACACATTTGCAGCGTGACTCAAATCTGTCCAAGAGGCAGGAACTGTCCTGAGGCTGTCTGTCACCTCCCTAGAATATGGGCTGTTCTGTCTGCACCTCGAGCAGGGGACATAAAGGCAATGCAGAACACAGGAGCAGTGACTTATTTATTGTCCCACCTCCCAGGAGCATAGCTCTGGGCAACAGTAAAAAGTAGCTGCATGCTTCTTAGAAAGATCTGGCATCAGCTGGCATTTGGGGAATGTCTTCTGCTGAAGTGGCCACTCGGATGAAATATTGCAAGTGAACGACTTTGGTTTTGTTGATGAGGGTGTAAGGGGCTGCAGGGGATTGGAATCTCACTTCACTGCTCATTTCTTTGCAGCCTTGTGGATGATCGGTGTGTTGTACAGCCAGAAGCAGGTGATCTTAACAACCCACCCAAAAAATTCAGAGGTAAGTTGGTCAGACAGCTCCTTACCCTTCTGCTTAGAAATGATTCTTCATTTTGTGCAGTGGTGTGTAACAATTTCTGACCTCTGTGCTTTCTGTAGCACGTTTTGGTGTCATCCTCTTCCATGAATGACAACTTCCGAGGAAAAACGTGTGTGTGTTGAATGTCTGTGGGATTGTGGTGTTTTAACCTGAGTCAGCTCCACCCGGTGGGATGGGGGAGAGAACTGGGAGAGGAAGGGTGTTCAGATAAAGCAGTTCAGTAGATAAAGGAAAGGCTTCATACACAAGCAAAGCAAAACAATGAGTTCATGAATTCATTTCCCATGGGCAGGCAGGTGTTGGGCCGAGACAAAATGCCATCACTCCAGACCCTGCCAGCTCTATATCCTGGCATGATGCCAGGTGGTCTGGGATACCCCTGGGGTCGGCTGTGCCCCCCAGCCCTCGCAGGTGAGGTGAGGAGCAGAGATCTGCTCAGCAGTCACTGGAACATCCCTGTGTTATCAACAGTTTCCAGCACAAATCCAAAATGTGGCTCTACCAGCTACTGCAAAGAAAATTAACTCTGTCCCAGCCAAACCCAGGAACTGAGAAGAAACCTTTGTGAGGGGATAGAGTCGAGGCTGTCAGTTGTTTGCCTTTCAGATCTGTCCAAACTTTCAGGATCCCTGGGAATTTCATTTCTTTTTCTCCATTCTGTCACACATTCTTTCTAATTACCCAGTACCAAACCTGTCTCAGGGAGGAGGAAAATAAAAGGGAGCAAGTGTTTGCCACAACTATTGTTGTCTGACCTAATTTGATATGAGCTACCTTGGGCTTTGCTTTCATTCTGCCAGGAAACTTATGCTCAGTGATAAGAAATTAGTGCTGCTGCTTTGCACAGTTTGGCAAGGGCTGACTTGTTCAAGAAAGGCCTCAGACAGGAAGAGAAGCACTAACTGGGATTTTGTTTGCAAAGACCTTGAATTCTTTTTCTCACCCCTGGGTTGCATCTTTTACCCAAAGGATAACTCAGCCAAATATTCGACAATTTTGATCTGGATTTTATTGTTTCAGATGTAGCAGCAAATGTGCGTCTTGTTTCTTTGAATCTTTTCTTGGTTGTGCTTTGCCTTTATCAGGGCCTCAGAATCACCATAATTCTGTTCAGGTTTGGCCAGAACTGCAGATGATTGCCCTTGAAAATCATGTACCATCTGTACTGCTAATTTTGCTTGCTGTTATTTGGGTGGGCTTGGTGTTTTTTGCCATGACATGATGTCTCATATAATGAAACTCTCCTTTTAAAATGTTGCTGAAGTGTGTGACTTCTTGTTGGTTTTTCTCCCTTGTTCCTGGAAAACTGAAGAGCTGATAATTAAACCACTAAAGAGGCAACCTGGGGAAGTTTCAGCATTCAGTGTTAAGCTCTCCAAGAAAGAACAGTGTTGTTATGTGAGGCAGAGCCTTGACTTGAGGCATTCTTGATGTTAAAATCGTATGAAAGAATAAAGCCAGATTTGACTGAGACTGCTGGGTGCAGAAGGAGGCGGAGGGAGAGAGAGAAAAGAATGAGAAAAAGGCAATTCTTGCTAGCACAGTTTAGGAACTGCAAGTACAGAGAGACATTTGTCTGACATAAAACACCGTGGTTAGACATTGTAAATGTTCTCATATTACTTATAATTTATACAGGGAGAAAGAATGGTGTGAACCTTTTCCAACCTTTGTAGTTACTTCAGTGAAGCTTTCATGGAGAAGTTTATGCTTAATGGTAAATGGCAACAAAAGCCATAAAATTTTAGCAGGCTTTTCTCTTTATACACATACTTTGTAAGTGTAGTCTGAGATAAAATGCTTTCCATGGTAAATATGTTCAGAAGAAGTAATAATGGAGTTTATCCCCCCATCTTTGCCAGAAATGGAGAATACCCCGTTTTTGTGCAGAAGTTGGATGGGGCTTGGAGCAACCTGGGATAGGAGAAGGTGTCCCTGCCTGTGGCAGGGGTGGGATGGGTTTTGAGGTCCCTTCCAACCCAAACCATCTGTGATTTGTGTTGGTCATCACAGCAGCTGCAGGCCTGAGCAGGGGGGTCAGGCACTGGTGATTAGGAAGGAATGTTCAAAAATCTTCTTGGAGCAAGAACAAAATGAATCAAATGGAAGTGACTTGCGTTATACCCTTAGAGAGCACTGGAAAAACACTTGTGTGGTTCGGTGACCTGGTTTAGGTCCCTGTGCTCCAAGGTGTCCAGATGCAGGTCAGTCCCCTCTGGAGCCCCCTGCTGAGCCTGGGACCTTTGGCCAGGCTTGGGGATCTTATTCTTGCTATCATTTTTAGAGAAGTGTCATTCTGAGCTTCTCAGAGCAGATCTGTCTCCTGTGGGCAGATGTAAAACAGTTGTAAATATAAATTTCATGCCTAATCAATGTGAGGAAAGATCTCTAGAAGCAAGATTGACTGCTTAGATATGCATACATGGCTCCAAGAAAATTCAGTGTGAAACTCAAGCCTATCCTATCCAGTGGCAGAATGGATCCATCGTGGTTTTTTGCTAACCACAGGTGCTTCAGGTTGTAAAATGTCACGTTGCCAAGGCTGCATTTAATCACTTGCATCTGGTGGCAGCAGCAAGGCCCTGCTCTAGAGGGTGGGGGGTTTTCCCTCTGCTTTAGACCCTTGAAATGGAGCAGAGGTGCTGTGCACAGAGTGGGGGATGTGCCCGGGCAGAGGGGCTGGGCAGCAGCGCTCCAGGGTGAGTGTGTGCTGGCACTGGGTGCCAATAACCCGCTCGTGGTGTGGCACCGGCCCTGCCTGAGGAACGCGTTCCCAACAACAGCCACTTCCCAGCTGAAACAGGGCTGGGCTGTGTGTGCTGGGAAATCCCTGCTTGGGGAAAGATGGGCTTGGAGTCATCCCGAGGCACGCGGAGCGAGGGAAGCTGGATGTGTGTTGGGTGGGACGGGAGGATGTGCGGCAGCGGGGCTGGAGTCCGAGCTGGAGTGACAGAGCTGCTCGGTCTGCGGGGAGGGAAGCGAGCAGAGGGATCCTGAGGACACCAGGACTGGCTTTGTTGATGAAAGTTGTGGAAAAAGTAGGCTGACAGATGGATCTGGTGGTGGGGGAGCCCTGGAAGGGGTGAGGTGCAAGAGGCAGCTGAGAGTCAGAGGCGGTGGTGTTCAGGGTTGGAGTGTGGAGTAAAAGTGTAAATGAGATGGTTTAAAAAAAAAAATAAAAAAGAATTCCAGGGTTATTAGATGGAAAAAAGTGAAGTCCTGGAGTTGGAAAGAACTCCAGAGGAAGTTAGTGCAGCACGCTCAAGTTCTTGTGAGTGTTTACCTGCAGTTATTTCACGTGGTAAATGCTGTGGTGCCTCTAGGTCATTAAAATATTCATTTGATCGCTTGAAGGTGTGAAGGCTGATACTTTTTCTTACTCTTCTCCATCCCAATCAGGATTCCATAGCATCTGAGGTCAGGGGTTTGAGGTTGGAGGGTAATTATGGTCTAAGATTTCAGTGTATTTTTTTTTTTATTCTGGCTTTGTGTCCACTTTAAATGTGCTGGTTTGGGTGTGTTTAGGTTGTTTTTTTTCAAGTACAGCATTTCTCTGGCCCTTTGTGCTTCCAGCTCCAAATAATTCAAAAGTCCTCTAAAACTGCCTTGCAAAATGTGAAGACTGAAGAGTGCATTCATTAGGGTGTTTCTTTTTAAAACTGTTAACATGCAAAACAGTTCTTTTAACTTAACTGTTGTAAATGTAGTGTGTACAGATGAGATTCCTGGAAGGAATACTACTTGTACGAGTCTCCAAAAAAAAAAAAGGAGTGTGACAGTTCCTTAGTTACCTGCACTTCTTTGAACAGAAAAGACATTTAATGTTTTTATTAAGCTGGAAGCACTGCTCTAATTGCCGGCTTTGAGTGTGACTGTGCAGCTGAAGAGTGGCTGTAAATGAATTTCCTTGGAACGTGCGTGGATTGACGTGGGAAGTATGAACTGGAGCCTCGCGTTCCGCTGGAAATCGCTCCTGCTGAAGTGCTCAGAGAGATCCTCGTGCTGCGAGGGAAAGGCAGAGCTGCCTGTGGTGGTGGAGCCGCAGCAAAGCCCGGGGCTGCCGGTTCTGTGCTGGAGCTGCTGTTCCGTGCTCTATTAGCGAGTTTGGCCGTGCGTTTGCAGGGGTTTATTTGTGTTCATTTGTACTGGAGCGCGGCCCCGCGCGAAGCCGCCAAACGTGTTTGTTTAGTGCAAGACACTGCTACTACAGCAAAACAGTCTGTCTGACAGCCTTCTCAGGAAATTCCTTACAGCTCTTTATTTGGGATGCAGAGCTGTCTGCCAGGCTTCCAGCAGCCCTGCAATAGCTGCTTGAGACTCTGGCAAAAAGGGCACGCACTGGGTTAATTTGTCCAGCAGCTCCCTCCTTCCAGAACATTGTTTTAGTAGTTGCTGGGCAACACTCTTTTTTTGGCAAGATGTTCAAGGAATGAACCCATATCTTAGACTTAAAATACCCTCATGGCAAAGCAGAAGAGGAGTAGTTCAGATTCTGTTTGTTCTTTTGATCCTAATCCATACTGTGCTCCTGTGGCTGGTGCCTCTGCAGGTGCTGGGGGCCAGCCCTGGGGGGCTCAGCCTGGAGCTGCAGCTTCATCTGCAGTAGGAGGAACCCCTGGGCAGCTTCAGTTTATCAATATATGGGTATAAAAACCGTATTTAGTATGAATCATGGAATGGCTTGGGTGGGAAGGGACCTTAAAGCCCATCCAGTGCCACCCCTGCCATGGGCAGGGACACCTCCCACTGTCCCAGGCTGCTCCAAGCCCCGTCCAGCCTGGCCTTGGGCACTGCCAGGGATCCAGGGGCAGCCACAGCTGCTCTGGGCACCCTGTGCCAGGGCCTCACCACCCTCCCAGGGAGGGATTTCTTCCCAGTATCCAGTCACGGTTTTGATGGATATTCCTGAGTTATCTCTGTGCTCAGCACGGATGAAGTCAGTGTGCTTCTCCCCTGCAGAAATGTTTTGCGTTTCGCCCTCCAGAGCTTTGCCGTCGCTGGTCTGAAGCCTCCCCACCCCTGCTTTGTGTTACATGGAGGATACTCCATATGAAGGAAAAATATGAAGGAAATCTGTGATTCATGCATGTCTGATGGAGGCTCTGGAATTCTGTTGCACACATACACATTATTTACCCTTATTTAGCCGGCACAAGCTTGTTTATCATTTGGCATCAGGGCTGAGATTAAGGGATTCTTTCAGTGGAAGGGTCACACACATAGTTTTCCCAAACACTTCTGAAAATGAAAAAACAAGCTAAAACAAATAACCAGGTCCCTCTGCCTGTTGGTTTTGGAAGAGGATGAGCAGCATATAGAGTGCCCTTTGTAGGCTGTGGGGTGGTTCAGTGCCACCGCGCGTTCATCACGAATTTTCTGTGGGATCAGCCTGAGGTTCCTGTGTTCAGCTTCCAGTAAGTGGGCAGCCTTGAATCCTGGTGCTCTCCACGCACACTTTTTCTGATCTGTTGTGGTGAAAGCAATGATATCAGCTTTTTCAACTTTGATGTGAAGTAGCCTGGATTGTTTGACTCTCTCAGCTGAGTTGGAGTGGGTGTTCTGCAGAGGGTTGAGCTGGAATGATGGTGAAGAGGATGGGGTAGACCTGAGCTGCACAGCCAAGTTTGGGCTTCTTTTCCTTTTGAACATGGAGTTTCTAATGCTGCTGAAATGCTCGGATGCATTAATTATTGAAGTGCCTGGATTCCTTTAAGGAATATTTAAACTAGAGTCTAAATATGACTTTTTTTTGCAGTCTGCTATTAGCAGTTCAAATAGCAGGATTTGTTTTTCATGCAGGAAGCAGAACTTTGGGGAGTGCCTGAGAGCTAAGGCCAAAGCCTTCTTACAGACACATCCATCACTTGCAATAGAAACTCCTTTCCAGTTTTGAGATGTCCAAGTCAGATTAAAATGCCCGTGCTGAATACCAAAAGTAGAAAGTGGAGCATAATAGTGAATACCCACTTACCAACTTCTCTGTTCTACAGCCAAACACCATAAAAAGAAAAAATGATGCCTCTTACCCTGTTTTCAAAAAGAGTGAAAATCAAAATAAGAAGTGTAAAATGAAAACAAACTTCTGGTTGTTTGATGGAAGAGAAAAATGATAAAAATACAGTCTGTTGTTGTGCCTATAATTTTTTTTAATTCAAAATTGAAGCATGAGCATTTTGAGTAAAAAATCTTTCAATCTTGCTGAATTAGGATACAGTTAAATCTAAAATACATTTCGCTGCCTTGATGAGGAATCTTTCAGTATTTATAGAGCTGCACTAGAAAACTGCCAACTGCTCGTACGCATTTGAATTTGCTGCCCTTTGTAAGATGAAGAAATCCTGAATCCTGTCTCTGAATTGTGAAACTTTAGCCCACTGCAGCCTACGTGCAAGCAGATGTTGGGGACAATTGTCACTGCAGCACTTGGATATTTTAAAAAAGCTGGGAAGTTGGAAGTGTTGCTTTTTCATGCAGACAAGTTTGCTTTATATCTGCTAAGGCTTGAGACACCCTGATCAGAGTGGAGGCAGGAATCAATGGGAAGGTTGGTTGGTTGGTTGGGTTTTTTATCATGGACAGTGAACTGAAAAGCTGTTTTTATTTCATTTCCCACATCTCTTGCAGTGGTTCCTTACTGGCGTGTGAAGCCAGACAAGTTTGTGGCGGTCAGTAAATACCTGTGATGGAGTACCAGGATATCCCCAAGACATCCTGACTCTGTGGTGCTTTGTTACCCAGAGCAGCTGTGGCTGCCCCTGGATCCCTGGCAGTGCCCAAGGCCAGGCTGGACGGGGCTTGGAGCAGCCTGGGACAGTGGGAGGTGTCCCTGCCCACGGCAGGGGGTGGAATGGGATGAGCTTTAAGGTCCCTTCCAAGCCAAACCCTTCAGGGATTCTGTGTTGATGTGCTTAGCAGAGATAGTGAATAAATGACTGGCTAAGTAATTACTGGCTTCGTTAGGGTGGCTGGGATTTTTTCTGTGTCCCACTGATGGGGCACCACGAGCAGTGGGAGGGTTCTGTGTGGCACAGATCAAGGAGGCTCTGTCCAAGCCGGCGTGGCAGAGCTGTGGACAGGAGGAGCTGGCTCTGTGAGGCGCAGGCTGCGGAGATTTGCTGGGCTGTGCTTCCCTGCTGCTCTGTGCCCGGAGTCCTGTGGCCAAACATCTGTCTGCCAGCTCCTGGGATTCAAGTGCTTTCATCTGGGATGTTTTGCATGGAGATGAAGGCAGAGCAAAGCCCCTTTGAAACAGAAAGTGCCATTAATATGCATAACTGGAACGCTGTGTGAAACCCAATCTGTTGGTTCAGGTACAGCAGAGGAAGGAGCGGGGATTTATTTGAAGTCCTGGTGAGAAGTTTAATCCATGCACTTTGTCCTTCTGCAAATGTGGGTGGCAGTTCCATCCCGATGAGTTCTGTGTGGGACAAGGGGGGTTGACTGTGCCCTGAAATTGAAGAAATGAGCAAAATGCTGTTTTGAACATTCATTCTTTCTCAACTCTTGCAGGTCTGAGCATTTTCCCCTGTGGAAAGCTCAGGGTATTTCAGGTAGGACCGAGGAAGGGATTGCCAAAAAGCAGTGCTGAGCTATTAAGTAGAGCAGTTCTGTTAATAAACCTGGTCCCAACCTTGTAGACAAAAGAATACTGTGGCTTTGTTGCCATAGTTTCAGTGCAAAAATCTGACCTTAGCTACAATAACATTCAGTTAGAAAGAACTAGCTAATCAGTTTTCTAAAATTAGTGTGTTCCCTAGTACATAAGCCAGTATGAACAGGATATTTAATGAAATATTATACTTAGTCACAAGAGCCCAAGGGAGTGAAACGCTTTGATGAATTGTGGGGGTGGGGTGACATTGGTGCCTATCTTTTAATACAGCAAAGTTATTAAAATTGGTGGCTTGCTTAATATTTAGAGTAGTCAACTGCTGTGTTCTCCTGTGCACCCCATCTATTTTGCTCTGTTCCTTTTGGAAGGCTCTCAGAGTCTGTTCTGTGATCCCAAGTACTTCCAGAGGACCTTCAGGTAAACTGCAGGGTGGGTGTTGTGCTTTCTGCCAGCACAGCCCGAGTGCTCTGCAGGGGAAGGAGTCTCACTCGTTTAGAAGGATGCAGACAGATGGATCATGTCATAAATTGTGTGGAAAAACCCTGTGTGTGAGGGCTGTGTCAGGTACTGGGAACATCTCGAGCTGTACACTCATTATCCAAAGTGCTGAGAGACTTACGGGAGAGCCTCAGGTAAGGTCTGGGGTGTAAAATCCTGCTGGCAGTCCAGAGCACCTCCCTGAGAGTGTATTTATTGTGCCCAGGCCCACTGACCTGGCCCTGGGTGGGATTTTAGCCAACTGTGGTAACCTAGAGCTAAAGATTTGTTTCTTTGCAGTACAGGAGCTGTGATGAATGATTGTTTTCTGATGTGCAAGTTGGTTATTGGGGTATAAATACAACAAATGCAAAATAGGCAAGTCTGGGGCGGGAGGCTGGGTGAGCTGGTCTGTTCTGCACTAGTGTTTGAACTGGAGTTCTTTGGAGCTGTGTTCACTTGCTATTGGGTGCTTGAGACACCCGAATACACTGGGAAAAGGTCTTTTAGACAAGGATCGTCTAAATGATGCTTCCCAATTTGGTGGGAGCTTTTGGAATTCGATAGCCAGACTGAGTTACCAGTGGATCATCAGCTCTTGTGGCAGGGCTTTGCAGTTGAGGTTAAAAGTGCTTAAATTCAGTCAAAAGCAGCTGTAGGTCACTTAAAGGCGTTCCCAGGACTTGGCTGTGGGCTGTGCTGGGTGTGTGGAAGCACAAACATTTGGTGCCAAAGGCACTCAGGTTTGGTTCAGAAAAGCATTTTCAGCTTGGAAGTGCTGACACTGGCAGGGCTGAGCTTCAGGCACAGCCTCTTGGCTCCCCTCAGCTTGATGATTCCTGATGAGCACACAGGGAAGGTGTGATCCATGCTCCTGGATCATCCAATTCATAGTCAGATTTGCATCTTGATGCTTCGGGAGTTTTGTTTTTCAGTGTGCCTTCCCCAGTGTGCTTTAGGGAGCCACACCTGGCCTCTTAAGCTTTTTCCCCTTGACATTTCTCTGTGGCCAGGTTTGATTTCCTCTCATCCCTTGACTTGCTGTGGTCCTGAGGTGTTTGGTTGTTCAGAGGGAGCAGATGAATGCACTGTGACACCCCTGGGGAGCTCATCTGTGTCCAGCTCTTCAGAGAGTCTCATCTGTAGCATCTCCCTTCTCTTGCTTTTAAGGCACAGTGAAGTTATGTGCTGCTTGCAGTAGCAGTAAATTATACTAAAAACTTATTTTATTTAAAAGATAAGGCTTTATATTTTGAAACTAGTTAAAATTCAAAAATATATTAATTTAAGTGATTTACTTTAGCAGACAAGAGATAAATATGCTAAGTTCCCATATGAAGGAGGCCTTACAGGTGCTGTGTCCAAGTGCCACATGGAAGTCATTAGTCCAAGAGGAACCCAACCCAGAAGTTAAATACTTTCACTTCTGATTTTCTGGGCAGTCTGTTCTTCACTGAGCAAAGTCCTGACTGCAGTGGTGGTGTCTCAGGGAAGTAAAGCTGCGAGTACTTGTGTTTGAGAGCAGTCAGGAGGAAAGTGCTGAGGCTGCCAGCATAGCCAGCCATAAAAATGTGCTGTGAGGGAAGCCAGACCTTGCCAGGTGTCTTCAGCAAACAGCCTGTGCCACTCACGTCTTCCTCCCTTCCCACACTGCTGGAGATGGAATATTCTGCCCTTCTCCTTGCAAGATCTGGATCCATCCCTCAGGATGAAGTGTGGTACTTAATGTGTCAACACTTGAGTGTGATTCCTCTCCTCCAGTTCCTGCTGCAGTTCTGGCACCTCCAGCTGCGTTCTTCACACCGCTGGGTGGAGATCAAGGTGCCAGTGCTGATCTGTCAAGCTCCCGGTGATTTGGGGCCTGAGTGTATAAAAACCTCCGGTCTTTCCTGCCTGATTGGAAAGTTTGTGATCCAAACTCCAGGAAACAAGTGAGCTGTTGGTGAAGGCTCTTGTCTCTGAAAACTGCTTTGCATTTTTTTGCCATCCAGAGAGGAATTTGCTGCTTTGAGGTCAGTCTTCAAAAGCACCTTACTGGATCTTTAGGAATAAACTGTTTGTTTCCTTGCTTGGCAACTGGCTGGCTGGGGGTAGGGAGCTGCAAAAATCCTGGATTAGCTTTGGTGGCCCCTGACAAATGTGTAAAAGAAGCCTTGTGTCTCACATGAGTGTGGAAACACCAGAATAGCCATTACAGATTGACACTGAGCGCAGCATTCCTTGAAAATGTTATTCTAATGATCAACTATTCAGTCAGAGAGGGACTTATGTGTTAGGCTAACTTCTTCGTTCCTAATTTGTGAAAATAGTCAGCACTGAGCCCTCAGTGTTGGCAATTATCATCTGTTTTGATTATGTAATGTACAGAAGTTCAATGAAAACATAACTCCTTGTGCTGTGGTTGGAGATCCTTGCTGCAGCTCTCAGTGAGATGTTCAGAGTGGGAAATCTCCTGCAAGCTCTACTGACAGCAGAGAAACCATGATAGTGCTGAAAACGCTGCTACAGGATCCTCCCCTGCCTGAACCAGAACAAATTATGCCTGAGCTGGGTTTTATTGAGGATGCAGAGAGCTGTGCTATGCAGAAGCAATCTGGTAGCACTTAGACCTTGCGTTTAGTGAATGTCAACCCTTTTATTTGTCGAGGTTAAAAATTATACAAGGAAAAAATAAACACAGAACTTGCAGGCATGAGGAAGTGAGGGAGCTGGATGAGGGAGCAGCCATCCTGAAAAGGAAAAAATCTGAGCTAGAGCTACAAAAATGCTTTCCCTCCCCTTTGGAGCAGCACATGATCTCCAGCCAGCACCAGTTGGCTTTGACCAGCCCTGGGGGCAGAGGTTTGGGCTGGTGGTGGCCCAGCACTCTCTGGGACCCAGTCCAAAGGGGCTGGTTTGGGTTGGGGATTCCAGTCCACAGCTGTTCCTGCTGCCATAAAAGCTGCATTTTATTGTCAGAGAAAGAGGAATAAATCTCAGCATTATTAGAATGTAACCAGCACCCGTGTGGAAAGAGGAAGAGTTCAGTCCCCTCTGCAGACCTCTGAAGGGGAGAACAGGACCAGAGAGGGCTGAGCTGGATGTTGACATTGGTGTTTTCCCAAACTCCTCCCAAAAGCAGGAATTGCAGTGCTGATCTGGCAAATGCTCCAGGCTCAAGGCTTTGATTTACCAGCACCAAGGCCTCGAAGAAAGCACCGAGTGGTGCATCTGTGATGTTGCCTGGTCACAAATGGCTTCAGCACAGAGCCTTTCTCAACCACAGCATTGTCATGTACATTTAACTGGATTTTTATGGCAAATGCATCCAGGTGCCTTTGACTTCTTGCTCATGTCTCATCATCAGGATTGAGCAAAGAGGCTTTTTGGAGCAGATGCTTTCATGCAACCTTGCTGGAGGTTGTGTTGACTTACTTTGTTCTGTCCTTCAAAAGTGCATTTTCCTTGTTGATTAAAAAGCAAATAATGTCCTGTACTCAGGTGATTGCCACACAAACTGATCAGAACCTGAGGTCCTGGAAGAGTGTCTTGATCACCACATTTTCCTGGGAAATGAAAATGTGTCTTTGCTGTAGGGGCATCTGGCCGTGTTATGGGATGGTGGCTCCGTGCCCTGCGTGTGCTCTGTAGGGAGAATAATCTTTCCCTGCTACAAGGTGCATCCTCACTAAATAGGAATGGCAGCACCCTGAGCTCCAGCCTTGGGGATTGGAGGTAAATCTGAAGGCAATATAGATTTAACAAATAACGTTCTTGGTTGGCATTGACAAGCTTTAAAATAAGTGAAGAATTTCTATCCTCCCACTCCCTGTCAGGCAGATGGCCTTGGTCATGAAGAATGACAATGAGGAGAAGATCCTTCAAATATGATCTATAAGATTTAATCCCAAATATAATTTTTTCCATATGCAGCCTGTCATGTGCTGAAAGTTTTTGTGTTCTGTGAAGATTTGGGGAACTTGACAGATGATAATTCTGTGCTGGGATCAGAATTTGCCTGCAGAGAACTCTGGGCTTTAACAGCTCATTTGTATTGCAGTCTCCTTACAGGTTCATGTATATATTTCTATATGTATGTATACACAAATAAACATTGTAGGAAAAAGGAGTACAGTATACAGAGATGATTTTATATTTGTATTTAATTGTAGTAGCTTATGCTATGAATATCCACCAATATTTCACAGCAGCTCTTTTTAACCTTAGTATTACAGTTGACATTTCACTTGTAGTTTTTATCTGATGCAAAAATAACTGAGAGGATGTGTTTTCGTGTTTATTTTTTAGTATTTAGGTGCAGTTACCTTGAAAGATCAGAAGGCATCACCGCTGCTGCTCAGCGTTCCCAATCCTCAGTGCTGAGCAATACTGGGAGGACCTTGAAGGCAGAGGAGTAGCAGGGAGAGCTGTACAGGGAACAAATGTAATTAGTTCTTTGCCTGTGTTTGACTGAGGGGAAGCTCTGCAGCTGAGCTGTTTCAGGATGTGTTTCCAGAGGGGTGTCACAATTCCCTGTGCTGCCTCTGCACCCCGAGCCAGCACCCACTAAATGGGGAGAGTTGTGTAAGGATGGGAGGAAAAACCTCTTAGCAAGGTTTTGAGATGTGGAGTCCCTGTGGAATTTTTATTCTTCCCACTAACGAGTAAAACAATGTTCAGAATTGAACAGGAGAGAAAGTATTCAGTTCTTCCAATTTCTCCATGAATTCCTTACTGAGGAAGAATATGAAAATATCCAAGTTTTTCATTTTCTGAAATGCAGCAGAAAAATGAAACACAACTCAAAACCTCAGAGAAAAAGTAAAGTTCTTGAGAGGAAAGAAGAAAATCAGAAAAATTGGTTCATGTTTTCAGACACTTTCCAGGGACAGGGGATTTTTATGTGCAGAAATTCCTTTCTTTCAGCTTTCAGTGTTATTTTCATACCTGATGGCTGCATATATTTGTGCTGTACTGAGGATCTTTGTGATCCTTCACCGAGATTTGTTCCTGCCTAAAACCAGGAAGGGATTGAGGGGAGCCGTCTGCATCTCACACTGAATTAATTCCATCTTGCTGTACCTTGTGTTCCCTCCAGGTATTTCCAGTGTTTACATTTTCTGTTCTCTTTCTTGTACCCTTTCTGTGCAGAAACTACTGGATTTGCCTGTCTGCTCTGGGTTTTTAGAAGTCTGGTGAGCCTGGTCCTGGCTCTGATGTTTAATGCAGGATTGAAGTTAAACATTGTGTTGGGAGCTAGATATCAAAGTATTCAAAAACCAAAAATAAAAGGGAAAAAAGTGTGAAGTAAAGAAGCTGCAGCCTTAGACTTAAGAACTCAGGAACTTTAAAAGAAAAACTTTTATCTGTCAGAGATTTTGAAGTGCCTGTCACTTAATGTTCCTTCCTTCAAGTCTTGGTTGGAGGCTCATTTCAGAAAACCACAATGACTCAGCTACTTTGAATATCTGTTCTGTGGCGCGTGTTGGAAGCTCCCAGAGTTTCTCCCGCCTCCAAACGTGGTTTTTATTGGTGGATAATTCATTGGCAGTATCTTGTGCACTGTGCTAATTTAAACCACGCTTCCAATATTTAGATTTTTAAAGTGTAAGGGCATAGTGCCCTGATATTGTAAGTAGAAAGGAGAACGTTTGCTTATAAATATTTATTATTTTGCAAGCGTAAAGGTAAGCTTATCTAGATTTTTGTTCCAGATAAATGCTGAGTTCCTCTGTACAACACTAAATGTTCTCGAGGGTGAGACTTGCCCTGTGCTGTGTTTTATGTCCTCAAGCTCTTTGGGAATGGTGTGGAGAGAGTTGGTCCTGGGCAGAGCTTTTGCTGAAGCAGTCAGGTGACCTACTGAGTGCTTCTGAATGTATCAAAAGGAATTTCTGAGCAAATCCTGTGTAAATACACACAAACCAGCAGCAGCGGATTGTGCAGGAAGGAACCACGTGGCTGCGGTCGGGCTGCAATAACCTTTTTATCCCTGTTTAACACTCAGAAGCCTGAGGATGGTCAGAATAGATGATAGGGGTTGGATACTTGTGACGATTGGAAAAGGAAGGTGTCCAGTGGAACAGCCTTTCCTCAGACGTGGATCCACAGGAATTCTTTCACCATCTGTGGTGGAGCTGTGACGGGCAGCGTCCCCTGAGGGTGTGCTGTGCTGGGTGCCACCACCAGCTGCCAGGCCTGGGCTTCTGGGATGCTCAGGGAGCCAGTCCAGGCTCTGGGCCGGAATTCCCACAGCGGCCGAGCTGCTGAGGCGCTGCCCTTGCTCCGCAGCGATTCCTGCGCTGTGCCGGCGCTGAGCACGCAGGAACCGTCTCGAGTTCCTCGCTCCGAGTTTCCCCGGTGTGCACGGACGTGTTGCCATGGAGGAGAGCGTGGGGTGGGAGTGGGCAGGAGCAGCTGCCTGAGGGCCGCGCTGGGAGCAGTGGGGGAGGATCCTCCAGCGAGGCTGCTCTTGCAGGCAATCCTGGGAACTTCTGCTGTCCAGAGCTGCCTGCATTCCTTGGGGAGAGAGATGGTTTGTGGGGAAGGGTGGAGCTTTTATGTCAGCAAAGCGGCTTTCCCTGCGCTGCTTGGGAGGGAGGAGGTTGAGACCTCATGGGCATGGTGGCCTTCATGGGCCTTCGGGTTTGGTCAGGTTCCTTGTCCATCCTGTGTGCACTTCTGCACTGTTTAAACCAGTTTAAAAAAAGACTGGATGTGGCACTCGGTGCCGTGGTTTAGTTGATGAGGAGGTGTTAGGTCGTGGGCTGGACTTGATGATCTCAAAGGTCTTTTCCCACCTAGTTCATTCTGTGATTCTGCCCCTTCATGGTGTGCCCCTTCAAGGGTGTGCAGAGCAACTGCTAGTTGTTTAAAAGTCCTCTGCAAGTTTTTAATCCCTGTTAATTCTTTGAAAGTCCTCTGCAAATTTTTAATCTAGCAAAAGGATGTTCTGATGGTGAACTGACGGATCCATCTGCTCCCATCACAGTGGGTTTATCAACAGTTTCAGTTTAAATATTTTTAGTGGAAAAGTTGATTTGTGTATGTAACAGGCATATGGCTTGAGGCTTGTGCTCAGCAGCTGTTTGGGTGTATTTATTCGTAAAAGCACCACGCAGGGCTGTTTGGTAAGAAAATCTTGGGCTCTGGGGTGAGCTTGGGGTGTTTGAAGTCACTCGGAATCCACGAGCAGCCCTCGAGTGCAGGCTGGAAGCTTTCTCAATTTAGCGGTCATTCGTGTCCCCAAACGTGGGACACAGTGTCTGAGAGTGTGGGCAAGCTGATGACAACTTTCCAGACATGTTACATCAAAGAAATGGAGAAAATGTGCATGAAGATTAAAACTTGGCAGTGTCTGTAGTAGTGTGAGTTGAGGGCTGCAATAGCAAATCTGCTCCATCCCCATCTGCAGCACGGTGCTGTCCCTACTCTGCCCTGCTGTCACACTTCCAGCCTCACTATTGCCTTGTAAAAAATACAGGATTATTCTCACAGTGTCAGAGAAGTGTTTTGGCTCAGAACCTGCTCTGCAGTGCACATGATTCTCCAGCAGCTCATCTGTTTCTCCTCAAATACTGAGTTTTTGTAACATTTTTAACCATACTTTCAATGGTTTCACCTTGTAAAAAAAGCCTTCAAAGCTTTTTGAATGAGTGATAGGGGAAGTCTGTATAGTGGAAGTGCTGCCACAGGGCACCAGTGACACTTCTGATCATTAATGGTTCTCTGTTTCTACAAAAGCTGTGGATCATGGAAATACAATTCACTGAGTTTGTGCCAGCCAATATCTTTTGTTTAGACCCATAATCCTTTCTTGAAGAAGATTTTCATTTCACTTATGTGGAATATCGTAAGTGCTCTTTAATCAAAAACAGTGGATTTGTTCTGCAGATACCTAATGTGCAGTTTGTGTGTTTGAGTGGAAAAGTAGCAGACTTCTGGAATATTTTCAGCGGGCAAAGAGAAGACATGGCTGGTATCGTGAAGTTCTCCTTTTAAAAGTCCAGAGACTTGGCAGACAAATTTACCTGACTGCTTCTAGTGGTGTCCTCTTCAAAACATCTCAGTAAAATGGGAAATCCGTGTGGAAAGTCCCAAGTGCTCCTCCAGATCGAGAAGCTCAGGAAACTGCAGATAATCAGCTTTTCACATCTTTTTCTCATAGTTTTTTTTTTTTTTTTTTTAACATAATGTCCATATTCTCAGATGTTTTATGGGGAGTTTTTGTTCTGCTTGTGGCATTTATCTTTGAGTAAGGTTCAGATATTTCATCAGGACAGTTGGCACTTTCCCTCACAGAGCCTTTGGATAACATCAGTTGTCTGGGTTTCATTTGGGATTTGCTGAAATAGTTGTTATTTCTGAATCTATTTTTGAGCATCTCCAATACCACGGACCCTTGCGATCCAGATTTCATAACTCGTGTCTAGTTTATTGCATGGGAGTTGTTTGTTGGATTGAGAGCTTGAGAATCTTGTTTTTTCCAAAGGCTGCAGTTGTTGTGGGTAAAAAATACCCGAGGCATTTACAGGTGAGTAGCACAGTCCGGTGCTACCTCGTGCTGCTGCAATTTTCCTCTGGAGTCATAAATCTGGGAAGCATTGTTTTAAACCTGCTCCATGGGAGAGCTGGCAGGGGCTGGGGCATTGAGCCCTTCTGAAGGTGCCAAGGGCTGGATTTTAGGGGCTGGAACCAGCGAATGGCACCGTAGGGGTGAAGTGGCACCGCTCAGGTGTCGCCGCAGGTGAAGTTCTGAGAACTCCCCTTCAATTTACAGCAGATCCAGAGGGGGCTCCAGGGGCTTTTGGAATGCTCCATCCTGGCTGTGGAACTGCCAAGGTTGGCTCCCGTCCCTCTGTGGGACTAAATCTGAGTGTGGCTGCCTTGGCCACGTGTCACCATTTCAGGCTGTCCCAGCACGTCCCCACCAAAGGGTTTCCCCTCTTGCTCTGTGGCTCCATCCTGTTCTGCAGACCCACAGGTGTAAACTGATATTTATCAAATCTGTGCTATAGAATCAGAGTTTTTGGTTGCTTCTGCTGTTTCTGAATGCCAGGCTTTTGTGCAGAAAAGAAAATTCATCTGAAAGCTGATTAAATTAATCTGAAACCTGAAATCCTGAAAATCAAGGCACAAAACTGATGGAGATCTGGAAGTAGAGACTGTACCACCTGACACAACCAGAAAGCAGTTCTAATGCAATTATGATACAATTAATAATTGGAAATAAAGACAGTGATTGAAACAAATGAAGGAAGAGAACGGAAGGAGCAGACAGTGTTAAAAGAAGATTTCAGTTCATTTTTCTGAACTTGGAAGCTTATTTCTGCTTTGAGACTACCGACAGAGGTGGTATTTGTGAGCCAAAACAGCTCTCTTTGCTGACTCTGGGTGGATGTGAGTGTAGGATGCCTTCAGTGATGCAGCTGGTGTTATTTAATAGTTCTCCCAGCCCATCCATCACTTCTGAATCCAGCTTTCTCCCTCACTGATTCATGATGTTATCATTGTGTCAGTAAGGCAGCTTGAAAGATGGCTGAAAACAGTGAAAATACCTAATTATTGTTCTTTGTGGAAAAGGAAGTTTTTAAATAGCTGTAGCACAAAGCAGCTTGAATACATTTATTTTCTGTAGAGCTTTCAGGCACGCAGGAAGGGGTGTCTGGTGGTGTCTGGTCACGCCCTGAGGGGCAGATGGGCACTGTCCTTTTTGCCAATCCAAATGCCTTGGCGCGCTGCTGTTGTGGTCCAAGGGCTTCATTACACTCCCACCACAAGGATTAATTAAGGAGTAACATTCTCAGTGCTGCAGTGACAGGTAAAGGTTGGATCATGGCTTTTCCCCTGCTGTTTTCCAGCTGATTCCACCAGCAGGGAAGGCCTCCCAGCTGTGACTGGCCAAGGCCACACGAATGTGCAGCTTTGCTGATCTCTTTGCAGCTGGCAGGGGAGGGGACTGAGGGGAATGGGGCTGTTGATTCACACACCCGTGAGAAGGGAGCAGTTAACAGGCTTTGGCATTCAGTGACTGGTGAATGTTGTGGGTTTGAAGGTAAATCGGGTTAGGAAGCACGTGGTGTTCAGGGTGGAACACAGGTGGGTACTCCTGCCTTGGCTTGGGTGGAGAGGCTGGGGCTGCTCCAGGCAGGGAGAGCAGGTTGGAAAGCCAAATTCTGCAGGAGTGAAGCACCTGTGGGGCAGGTGAGCCCTGCTTTGGCTGCTGCAGCTGCTGTGACAGAGGGGTGAGAAGCCTCTAGTTTCAGCAGAATGTTCTTTTTTCTGGTTGTTTTCATCTCCAGGATTTGAGGGAAATAAGGGAGGCACTGTCAGCACCTAAACCCAAACTTCTTTGCTTTGTAGTTGGACATGGAGTTGAAGAAATAAAACTTGTGGTTTTCTCTGCAGGTGTGTTTTAACTCCTTGGTTTATCCCATGAAGTTTTGGGGTTCCTGTGGGCTCTTACAGCCTGTTCTCCAGGGGGATAATCAGCTGTGATAAACCAAGGACTCAGAGAAGCTGCTCTGTCTGTTGGCAAATAGACACCGAGTTAACAGAGTGTTTATTTCTGCAGAAGGCTCACACTGGGAGCGTGTATGAAACATCCCTGAGATGGATGATAGCGTGTTCTGCTGCTTTTGCTGGAAGACAGTGAGGTAGTAGAGCAGGCAAAAATAAATTTAGTTACATCCATGCGTTTAAAAAAGAGAGAAGAAAACAACAACTCAGCTGAAGCTGAAAAAGGATCCGTTTCTCTTTAGCATCTCCGTGTCGTGCTCATGCGGCAGCACTTAGGCAGCTCCATGGAGCAGGTGGATTGCATCCCTGTGGGCCACACGGAGCATCCCCAGGACCTGGGATTGTCTTTGCAGGCTCTCAGGTGCTTCAGGTGGTGGATGTGCCCCGTTGGTGTGTCTCACACAGTCTCGGGGAGGTTTGCCTGTTTGCAGCGGCAGCGCTGCCTTCCCAGCCCCACGGAGCCCCCGAGGACGGTGGGATGGACGCCTGCAGGCCCCGCTGGCGGGCTCTGCTTCCGCTCGCGGCCGCGCAACATTTGTTCTTCCCATCTGCGGCGCGGCCCGGCGGGGCTGGCTGCTCCCCACCGCTGCGATCCAGCTGTCTGCCGTCCCGCATCCAGCGTGGCTCTGCTGCCTTGGCTCCCGGCGCTCGCTTCCCTTATTTGGTAACGCGCAGCTCTTCAGCCGTTCCTGGAAGGGGCTGTTTTACTAGTTTAGGGACTGTTTTCCACTTTCATTTTTGATCTCTAAAGCCGTGGATTGTGTTTCAGCAGCGGTGCTGGCACAGCTTAACTCTTAAGTGCTGTCAGACTGGAATATTGTGCTTTTTAGAAGTGCTTGGCTGTTCCCCTCTCTGCTGTAACGCTCGGCTTTGCTGCTGCAGAGGCAATATATGGCAGCACTTGTGTTTACAGGGTATATACACCTTGTCAGTATATAACCTGCTTATTAAAATGACTTCCAGAGTGCGGCCTTCGTTGCTAAGATTACGTTCTGGAGGACAGATTTTAATTAGCTGCGTGATTTGTTGGCGTTTTCCGTGCTGTGTTCCCGGGAGGGGAAGCAGCGCCCAGAGCCAGAGCGAGCTTGGACAGATTGAGCTGCATCACTTGATAGGCCTCAGCAGAGCATCCCTGGGCCCCTGCCAAAAGGATGGGGACTGTTTAAAGTGGAGACAGGGAGAGGCCTTTGGGAGGTGAAAGACTCAAGCCCAGGAACAGGAAAGCAAGGAATAAAACTTCCAGACTGGGAACAGATGTGGGCAGTGGTGTTTTGCTGGGTTTGCCTGGGAACGCAGCGCAGTTGGGCAGCAGGACTCTGCTCTGTTCAGCTCCAGAGTGCTGTTTCCTATAGTTTAGGCAGGCCTGGGGTTTTTGCATTTATCTGTGCTTTATTAAGCCAGTTTCTGGAAGTCTGAACATCTGTGGCAGCTCACCCCTCCTGGGTGCTGCCAGTGTCTGCCCACAGTGTTGGTCACAGCTGGCTGTGCTCTGTGAGCCCTGCAGAGGAGACACCGGTGGGAATTCACTCAGAACCTGTCAGAGGCTGCTCTCAGTTGGCTGCATCCAGAGAGGAGGAGAGTGGGCACATGGCAGCGCGATAGGGAAGGATCCATGGTGTGGGAATTGGAGTTAGAAAAGGAGCTGTCGGTGCTGTGCTGTGACAAAAAGTGCAGTTGCTGCCTTGGAAAATACATAAAAAGAAACATTGCCAAAAAGCATAGTAATTATTCTTTCCAGTTTTGATCCGTGGCAGAGCCTCAAGTGAAGTTTCTTGTTCAGTACAGCACCTCGTGCTTCCAGAAAGGTACGAGAGAAAATCCAGGAGGGAAATGGGCAGGAGCATCACTGACCAGTCTTATGTCTTGGTAGCTGTGGGACACAGGAGCCTGCAGATACTGCTGGGAGAGGGAGCAGTTCTCTTCTGCCTGTCCGTGTGGAGAGGGAAGGAAATCGTGGCATGAAGTTGTAAAAATAAATAAAATTGTAAAGAAAATAATGTTAGATACAGAATTAGTGGAGTGCTGGGAGGGGTTGCTTTAGGTGTTACACCAGGAATGGAGCTAATCCTGCCCTTGGAAGGGAGGGATGAGCTAAGGAAGCTCTCCAAGGGGCTGTGAACCTGTATTTGGAATTCTGCAGGAGGCAGTGGGGAGTTCAGGAGGGCAGCACCTGGTGCAGAAGGAAAGAAACAAATAAGCATTTCAGGCAAAGGATCCCAAGTGCTTCATTAGTGTAAGAAAAATTGAAGCACTAAATTCAATTCTGTTATTTCTTCCATTCTTCCAACCAAGACCTCAATAATATTATCAAATATTTATTTAATGTCCCTACATCTTTTTTTGGCAATGCAGTTTTTCTTTAAGCCAAATCCATTTAATAGCTGAAAATGGAGCTGCTTTATTGAACAGCTGAAAAATTTGTCTTTTCCCTTGCGTGATGCTGTGGTGGTTCATTCCCTGTGACACGCACACGAAATGTTTTTAAATAGAAGTGACTTTTATTATGCTGTTCAGTCAGCTCTGTCTAATAGCACAACAGTATTCTTTCCATGCTGGTCAACACTGACGCTTCGAGAGGGGGTTTGAAATTTGATCCTCCTTGTTCTTCCTGTGCTCAGACCGTCCAAGCTTTCCCTGCCTCCTGCCCCCACTTCCTGCCCTGTTTGCAGCAGGAACTTTAATCCGGAAAAGCAGGAGCAAGTGAAGAAGCAAATGTGAGAATGAAATCCAAGGGGTGAGCAGCCAAAATTAAATGAAATTTGGCCAGCAAATAAATCTGCTTTGGTTTACTGCCGAGGTAAAACGTAGACTGAAAAGACCCAAAGATTTTGAGGAGGGAATGTCACAGGGTTCCTGTCCTGAGAGTTGTGCTGGTGTCTCACAGGGAGATCTGTCATGGAAACTATTAAAAGGGAGATTGGGAATGGCTTCCTGGGTCAAGGATCCAGCTCTCAGGCTGGGACAAAGGCTAGAGCCACAACAATTTACTGAAAACTGCTTCTGCAACTCATACGCCATTAGTTTGCTGAATTCCCTTCACAAAAAGTACAAATCCTTCTCCGTGTGTGTAAAAACTGATTTTCAGTGCTTGTGAGGGAGAGAAAGGGATGGCCTTTCAATTTGTCCAGGTGGCCTCTCGTTCCGGGTTTCTTTTCAGGCTGGACCACGGATGGAGCTGAGCTACGGCAGCAGAAACACTCCCTGGGACGGAGCAGCAGCTTCCTTGGGATCCTGGCTCAACTCAGATTAGTGTGTGCAGCTGTGAGCCCCTCACCTGAGGTTTTCTCCTTCTCTTTTCCCCTCTCCTCAACACGAAGAGGCTTTTTCCTGACTTGTGTCTGTTGTTAGCCAGGTGCCATCAAGGCGCTTTGATGATTTCTAAAGAGATTATTCTTAAGTAGCTTCTCTTGGTCGAAGTTATCCATCGTGTCCGTAAATGAGGCTGTTCCTTAATGCTTCCCAGGATACCTGGTGCGTTCACTGTGTCCTTAGCAGCTTTCTCCGAGGGAATTGGCTCTGCTTTGTCGTCTCAGATCTCTTGTAGCCAGCGTTGCCCATCCAGGGACGCGCCGTGCACCGTGATGACAAGGAGAGGAGTGGTTTTCTCGCTTTTTTAGCCTGAGCAGATATCAAATGGGATATGCTGTAGTTAAATCAATGGGGTTTAGGGTTTTTTCCTTTCTGCTTGTGCTGCTCTCCCTTCTGGCTCTGTGTTTTCACGCAGCATCTTCCCTCAGCACCAGAGATAGAAAAAAGCATCTGGTCTTTCCTGCAAATGTTTCCTTTTGGAACTGCCTGTATATCCAGTGTCTAAATATTTCTCTCTTTTCGAGTAGCAGTTTTCTTTTTGAAGGAGACCAAAGAGGTTACGTGTAGAAATAAAACAAACACTGGTGTGTTCTGAACTCTTCGGAACACAAGGTGTTTACTTAAAGGTGCATTTCTCAGGTCAGCCTTTTGGTCATTTTTTGGGTGCTTTGCTGCTGTTGTGCTCATGGGGGTGCCTGGGGGTGTGAGTTGTCTGTGCTTTGGTTCTGAGCTTACCCTGAGATGTGACAGCGTGTCCAGAGCCTCAGGAGGTGAATCCCTACAGGTGAGGAGTGAGGTGTTTGCTCTTCCTTGCTGGAATCAAGTTTTTCCTCTGGGTTTCTGCTGAAGGAGAGGCCAGGTTGGATGAGGCTTGGAGCAATCTGGTTTGTGGAAGGTGTCCCTGCCCGTGGAATGGGGGTGGAACTGGGTGAGCTTCCAGGTCCCTTCCAGAACCCAAACCCTTCTGTGATTCTGTGATTCTAAGGACAGCCTTATCCCGGGGCAAATTTTAATAAATCTGAAATGCTGTTTATTATTGTAAAGTCACGGTGTTGTGTGCAGGCATATGCTCGTTAGTTACGTGGTCAAAAAGCCATTTCTTTTTAATTAATGTTTTGTTGCTGAGTATGTAGCTTTAGCAGACATTGATACTCAGTGTCCAGCTCTTGGGTATGTAATTTTTCTCTCTCTGAAATCTCTGTTCAGTCTTCTCCCTTTGCTTTGATACCTCAGCTCCAAGTTAATAACAATTACATTATTTCCTGTGTTGCTACAGCTTGAACAAATGAAGCAGCAATTCCCATTGGTAGGGCTTTGCATAAATGAATATAATAGCAAGAGGGTGGTTACCCTCGTGTCTTGCAGATGGGAATTGAGGGTGGTTATTTTAACACAAAAATTAAAATATATTTAGATCACAAATCGTGCACGCTCTCAATTTAAATGTTGGTTGCAAGGGTGATTTTCCCCCTTTATTCTGCTTTAAAAAGCAAAGCATTGAAAGCCCTTGAAGCACAAGATGCAGCAGAACAAAGCAGGGAGGTAACAGACGTCACCACAGCAGAAACCTCTAATAAATTTTGTCATGTAATTAGTGCCGGGTTTGAGTCCTGAGTGATTGGGCTGCTTTGCAGAGGGGTGTGATTGCTATGAGATCTTGGGGCCTGGAGCAGAATCCCAGACTGGTTTGGGTTGGAAGAGACATTAAAACCCATCCTATCCCACCCCCTGCCATGGGCAGGGACACCTTCCACTGTCCCAGGGTGCTCCAGGCCCCATCCAGGCTGCTCTTGGATGCCCCAGGGATGCAGAGGCAGCCACAGCTTCTCCTGTTCCATACCAGTGCCCTGCTCACGTGTGCTTCGCTTTCCCCACTTGTGGAATGGCAGAACTGTTGGCACCACGAGGTTGGAATTCAGTTGAGTTCTTCCACCAGGTTAAATGTGCAGGGTCTAGGTTTGGTTTCTTGCTGGGGATGGACCTTTGGGACCGTGGGGCGAGTGCTTCTGCATCCTGACAAAATCCCTCTTCTGCTGCTGCTGTGCTCCCAGCAAAGCTTGATCGCTGCAAATTGAAAATGAAAGGATGTCTTCTCATCACAAAGAGAGTCATTTCAGCAGGATCAGGTTCTTTTCTCTCCCTCTTCGAGGAAATGCAGGAATGATTAATAATCAACACATTTCTGTAGCTGCTTTTGTTCTATATTCTTTGAACCTCTTAGGCTGTCATCTATTAATTTTAAATCTCAGAAGGAACAAGTATAGAAATAGATGATGGAGTAATGCAAGGGTTTCTGAAAAGGTGGAACTTGTCTGTGATTGAATATGTGCATTTTGTACTATTCTCTGAGTCTCCTGTGTGAAAATACTGCATTTGAGCACAAGAGAGGTCTTCGTTTTGTCTTTAAATAAACTCATCTTGTGGAGCGTTACAATCCTTGTGAGTGTATTAAAGCTGTGCAATTTTGTAAATACAAAGTCAAACATCTATTTACAGTATTTCTATCATTGCCAGCTACCTTACTTCTTCATTGCAGCTATTCTTTCATATTTAAAATAAAAAGAAAAGGTACTATCTGTGTATTTATTCCCTCCTGTGAGCAGGCTTTGGCCTTGGGAAAATATCAGGTATCTAAGTATAGAAAAATCTGAAGAGAAACTGCTAAATTTCAGCAGGGAATTGCTGGTTTTCTTTTAATTTTAGTTTTGCTGTGCAAAAATGAGTTTGGTTTTTTCCAAGTAATGAAGAAACAGCTGTGTTGGTGTTAAATATTCAGTGGATTTGTAAGTGACTTATTTAAAGATCTTCATCTTTATAGATTTCCCTCCTTTGAAAGCTCCCTAAAGTATGATTTTTGTGAGGGGGAGTAATTTCTCTTGGTTCTTACCTTTCTCCAGTTGGCATTTTGGAGAGTCTGGGTTTAGAACCCGAAATAACGACACACCTTTTTGTTGCCAGCAAAGTATTTGATTCCTGCTCTCTCCAACTGCAGAAAAGTTGGTGAAGACCTTCTCCTAAGTGCTTAAAATAGGCAGTGGAGATGTGGAAAAAATGATGAGTGGTGGATTGCACAACCAGCCTGGCTGGAGCTGAGACTGCTTCCAGATCGTTCTGGAACGGGCACGCTGGGGAGAAGGGCAGAGGGAGGAAAATGGGCTGGGGCTCCCAAAACTGAGCTGAGCTCTGACAGGACCAGGATGGCACCTGAAGGAGCTGCAAAAAAGATGGGGAAATACTATTTACAGGGGCTTGGAGGGACAGGACACAGGGAGTGGCTTCCCACTGCCAGAGAGCAGGGCAGGATGGGAGGCTGGGATGAAATCCTTCCCTGTGAGGGTGGGGAGGCCCTGGCACAGGGTGCCCAGAAAAGCTGTGGCTGCCCCTGGATCCCTGGCAGTGCCCAAGGCCAGGCTGGACAGGGCTTGGAGCAGCCTGGGACAGTGGAAGGTGTCCCTGCCATGGCAGGGGTGGGATGGGATGAGCTTCGAGGTTCCTTCCAGTCCAAAACATTCCATGAATCTTTGCTATTGCTTGGTGGAGCTTTGGGTGTCAGCAGTACCTGTTCAGGAGCTTTTTGAGCTGTCCTCCTTGTCCAAGGGTAGAGTTGGCATAATGGCATCACTTAATGCCCCGAACGGTGGGAAAGGCCTCTGAAGGGGAGGCTGGAATTGCATGGGAGTGTTTGACTTACCTATTTCTAGGCAGCTTTGTGTGAAAGAAGGTGATGATGCCTTTGGTGAGCTCTGAAATACTCTGCTCCCTTCTCCATACCATTCCAGCCTCTCTAACCCTGGTATTTGCAATTTTGGACAAGACTTGTGTTATATTTTCTAATAATTTATTAATGTACTACCGAAATGTGACTTAAATTCCCATATGATGGAGTCCATTGTAAGAAAAAGCAAAAGCTCAGTCTTTGTCAGGTTTTTCACTGTGCTGTGAGAGCAGAAATTGGGTATTTGAGATGGGGCTGCTTGGGCTTGGGCTGGAGGGAAGGGTTGGAAGTTCGGAATCTGTGCTGGGTCGGAAAGGAGCATGGTCGGACTGAGAAGGGAATGTGAAATGGAGAGGAGAAAATGGAAAGAATGGGGTAGAAGGAATTGGCAGTTGGAATAATGTTGCTGGCAAGTTTCCCTCTTCCTTGAACCCCAAAATACTCTGGAACACGGGGGTTTCTAGCATTCCCAGGATCCTTGCTTTTGACGACTCCTCTGTGCTGCCGGTGCGTGCAGAGGGTAACCAATCCTTGCCGTGATATTTCGGGGAGCTGCGGGTGGCAGAGGCCCACGTGGGCTGTGAATGTCCCACCAGTGAGAGCATTCATCTCTCACGTGGTGCTCCTGCAGCCGTGCTCGGCCTCGCTTTATTCCGCGCGGAGCAGTCGCTGACGGAAGAACAGGATTTAGCTTGGAAGCACTGAAATGCACATTTACTGCGTGCCCGTGTAACATTCATCATCCTGAAGGGTTAGCGTAGGATTATGCAATCCCTTTTTCCTGCAGGACCTTTGTTAGGTGCTCAAGCTTGATCTATCATCATTTCATCAACAGTGACGTAGTATTTTATTTTTATACTTCTTCATTGTGCAATTCTGCCATTTTTCACTGTGTATCATGAAGATCTGAAAGGAAAATGCATTCCTTCCTGGTTAATATTCAACAAACAGTCTATAAAAAGATGTCATTACTGTGCAGTAATTGCTTTATTTATCACCTTTCCTCTGTGGCTAAAGCTGCTGGAATCACCGAGCGGAGCAGAGAGCTGGTGGTTTGGGCTGCTTTGGCTTCATTTTCAATTTTTGGCTTTGGATTTTTGGCTCCTGTTGTAGAAATAGACCTAAATTCCATAAGGATGGTGTCTGACAAGAGTGGGTTTATCTTGCACAGTCATCAGGACTGTGGGTTGCAGATCAATGACCATGATGGTACTCGGCCAGCACATCCCTGACTTTGTAAACATCCAAGGCCAGGGGGTCTGGAGATCTAAAAGTCTTCTGGCCATAAAGTTCATGTCGTTTGACCCGTGGTGAAATGCATTTGGTGGCCATATGAAGGTGAAAAAGGCAAAGCTGAACTTCTCAACCACTTCAGAAATAGATTTCATAGAAAAAATACTAGAAAAAAGATATATTGGGTGCTTTTCATTGTTTGTTTTAGAGCTGTAGCTTTGTTACTAGGGAGAAAACCTAAGAAAAACATGTTATGTTTTCCCTTCTTGCACTGGACAAGGTCAAACACACTTGTAGCCTGCTCTGGGTGCTTCAGGCAGGAGAGGGGGTTACTTGCAGTTAACAGTGTGGAAGTTAAGCCTAACTTGACAACTTTCTTGACTGAAAAGGATGGAAAGAAGTGCGCTGTGACTAAATCTAGCATACAATTAATTCTTCTCTGCAGTTCTGTGTGTTAATTGCTGTCATTGTGTGAACTGATGGTTTAAGCAAAAATAGAAAATTTTATAACTGGTGTGTTGCTTACAATGCAGAGTCTTAGCTTGAAGTGCCAGCCCGCAGTGGCTTTTTGGATCTCTGCTGTGCTGTCAGTCGCTGTGAATCACCCTGGTGGAAACGAAACAAATGGTGGAGAGCGCAAACCTGGGAAGTGTGGTTTGCCCTTTTCCTGGTGGCTCAGCAGCCCCGGGCTGGCCGTGTGGATGGAAGTGGAGCCGAGTGTTTCTGCAGAGGTGCAGTTCAGTCTCCCTCCTCGTGCCCTGAGCTCTGTCCTTGCTCAGTGTCCCCCTGTTGAAGGGCCCCGGTGCCATACCCAGCTCCTGCCGGATCTGGTGCTGGTGTCCTGGGCTGGTAAACCAGGGCGGAATGGGATGGTCTCGAAGGTCCTTCCAACCCAAACCGTTCTGAGATTCTTTGCCCTTCTGTGAGAGGTGTTTGATGTTGCCTGGTGTGCTCTGGGGATGGATTGGAGGAAAGGCATGAGAAGAGTGAAGGTGTCAACCTCAAACGACATCCAGAGGTGCAATTATACCAAGGTCTGTCTCAACTTCAACCTCTGGCTGAGCTGCCATGGCTTGTCTCCAGTGTGGGGTTTCTCCCTTCTTGCATGCAGAGTGTCCATGAACAAGCAGCTGTGCTTTTCAGGCAGTGAGGCTGAACCCCAGGCGGGTCTCTCCTCACCCTGCTGCCTCCCGAACTGCGGCGCTTGCCCGTGGGGACACGCCGGGAGCCTGGAGAAAGGCCATGTGAGCAAGGAGCCTGAGCCTTACGTCCCCTCAGTTGCCAAAGAGGCTGGGAGCAGCCTCCTGGCTCTTCTGGCACTTTGTTTGAACTTCTGAGCTGCTACTTTCGGCGCTGCCTTTGAATAGCTGAATTTATTTTTTTGCGTGTTGCGTTGCTTAGCGACGAGAGGAGGAAAAACAGTCACTGCAGCTCATGTGGGTTTATTACTGATAAGTTAGCATCTCTAATACAGAAATGTATTTTTAATAAGACTAATGAGCTGTGATTCCTGACTTTTGCCAGGCAGAATGTTAAATAGACTGTGCTGATGCGTTGGGAATAGAACCTGACACCCTCAGGAGTTTGATGTTACCTCGAGCTATGCCTTGAATGTCTGTGCTTGTGCAGGCTGTTGTTTGAGGGTCTTTTATGCTGCTGCCACTTTATTAGGTGAGGTTCTCCTATTTTTTTTGCCCTGTTTTCTCTAGCAGTAGAAGGGATTTGATTTAAAAACTAAACAGGCAACAACAGCAGTGAAAAAATCCAAAGCAAAACCTCTCCCGCCCTGGAAAGCAGAGTTTACCTGCTGAAGTACAAAAACTCCGAGCTGAAAGTGCAGAAACCAGTCTGTTTGCCTGGGAAAGCACTGGAACGTGTTCCCATTTTAGTCTGGAACCGTTTTTGACTGGGACAAGTTATAAATTTTCTGGTCTTGCATCAGATGTTGGCAGCAGCAGTTGGTTTTTATCATTCATGGGGCAGCATTCCTGTTGCTCAAAAAAGCATTTGTCTGATCAAGAGCTTTTTGGAATTTGTTTATAAGCCTTTCCTTGCCGCTGGAATATTTGGAGAGCATCAGCAGCAAGAATCCAGATAATTATGACTGGCTGAAGCCATCTCTGTGTTTGTTCCATGTTTTTCTAGATTGCCTGTTCAAGCTATGTCCCATGAACCGGTACTCGGCGCAGAAGCAGTTCTGGAAGGCAGCAAAGCCAGGGGCCAACAGCACCACGGATGCTGTGCTGCTCAATAAACTGCACGTGAGTATCCCTCTGCAGGGCCCTCCTCAGCATCAGCACTCACACCCATCCTGCTTTGAATAAGGGTTTCCAATCAGCTTGGCACAGTTAACGAGGAGACACTGAGTGCACGTAGAAATCACCGTGCAGGATTCCTTTGGAGACGTTCACTCCAAGCCTTCCATCCTCTGATCTATGACAACATCATGGAATATCCTGAGTTGGAAGGGATCCACAGGGATCATCCAGTCCAACTCCAGCCCTGCACAGACACCTCAACAACCCCACCCTGGGCATCCCTGGCAGCGCTGCCCAAACGCCCCTGGAGCTCTGGCAGCCTCGGGGCCGGGACCATTCCCTGGGGAGCCTGGGCAGTGCCCAGCACCCTCGGGGGGAAGAACCTTTCCCTGATGTCTGACCTAACCCTCCCCTGACACAGCTCCAGCCATTCCCTGGGTCCTGTCACTGTCACAGAGAGCAGAGATGTGCCTGCCCCTCCTGTTCCTGCTCGAGGTCTGTGTCCCCCAGTCCTGTGTCCATGACACTGGAGTAGCCCTGGAGCTTTTGTCATTAACCTGTGGTAAAGGTAATGGTGCTCCAGGGGGCATTTTGGGTGTTAACAGCATAAAAAAGGGACCCTTGAAAGAATTGCACAGAGGATTCTCAGGCACTGCATCTTGATGTGGGAAATCAGGAGCTGTTGGTCTGATCAATCTATTGGGATTGCTCAAACAAACATCGCTGCTGTTGATACATGGAAAGGTTGATGGGTAATTATGAGTAATTACAAGGCCAAACAGCCTCTCCTTCCGTATTAGCTTGCAGTATTTAATATTTTCTGGGTAAAATGTTGACATTCAGCAGCTGAAAACTCAGTAAGGCAGTTGATTGCTGTTTTTAGAGCTCCTATATAAAAAAAAGCCAACTTAACTTAAATACCATCTGTTGACTTTAGAGTTAAATAAACTCAGTGTTTATGTTAAAATTACATAGCTGGAGTACTTCATGTCAAAATTACAATTCCAGATATTTTTAGGTTCTTTAAGCCTATATTAAGCTCATTGTAGCCTGGAATACGAAATGGCCCCGTAGGAGAGTGTCACTTGCTGATTGCCATATGGCTGCCTCGCTCCTGCACTTCACAAAGACCCACTGGTGGACTCCTTCTGCTTCAGAAAATGTATTTATAACCCAAAAGTATCAGGTTGGCAGGGACAAAGCTATTTTGATAGCACAAAGCTCCCTCACCTGGGCCGTGTTTCTCATGTTGATAAGGGAAGTCGGCTGTGGCAGCAAGTTCAGAGTGATGGGGGTCTGGGGTTGGCTGTTTTGGGGTATCAGGAAAGGGGAGAGTTCATGGGTTTTCAGAGAAAATAGAGCCTAAATACTGCACCATGTGGAAGAAAAAGGCTTTGGAATTGCCCTGGATTGCATTCTCATTTGGAGTTGTCTCCTCTTCCCAGGTGTTTGGGACCTGCCCCTGCTCAGCTGACACTTGACCCTTTTGTGCCAGTGTCCTGGAAATACAGGATGAGATTTTTCCAGGATTAGCCCCAGATGAGTGATGTTTGCACAGACGTGTCCCACCATGACCTGCTTGATTTAGCCAAAGGATTTGAGTGCCTTACACTTTTATGGGGGATTATTTAATCTGCATCACTTGGCCATGAAGTGTGATGGGCCCAATCCGGTCTGCAGTGACCTGAGGCTTGAAAACAATTGTGCCCCATGTACATCACTCGTATCAAAACTTCTTTCTGCCAGTCCCGTGTGTCCATGTGTCACCTTTTCCACTTGCTGGCACATGGGATGCTCTAAACCCCGTGCTGTGCATGGGACCCTGTGCCTGGGCTCACAGCTGTGAGCTCCACCCGGGATGAGATTTCTTTATCAGTGCATTGCATTTCCAACGCAGTTGATGATGCAAGATGTGTTCATCATCATCACTTGCCTTTTTTGGCTTCTGTTTGTCTGCTGGTGGAATTTATTGTCTGCCACGGAGCGCTCCATGCTGAGGTCAGGTTATTTTAAGTTAATGCCATTTAAGGGATTTAAAATCTGGGACACTTGTCTCTCTGTGGTCGCAGCATCTGAGCTGCTTGAGGAGCTGACATCTAGTGGCCAAAAAAGTGGTTCTCCTGGAGAGACTGTCAGATTTGGGGCGTGCTTTTGAAGTACATCCTAATTCCCAGCTGTACTTCCACAGACCACGTTGTTTTCTGTGTTTATAATAAATGTGGCACCCAGCGTGGCAGGACAGTCCTGGCTGTGGTTGCTGTTACTGAAGAAACCTTTTATTGACAGAATGCTTGGAAATCAAACAAAGAAAGTTGTATTTTAGTAATACAGAGAAAACTGTGTTGCATTGCATGGCTGAATAACATTTGGAACGTGAAAGAGCAGCTGTATCTCAGGTTCTCCTGGAGTAAGAAGCCAGTTTTCATACCTAGCACAGCATTTAAAAATAGCACATTTTGAGTGAGCTGGAGCTGGTGACATTCTCCAACAGTGTGTAAAGAGCTGCTCCTTTGTCCTGTGTTACTGGTACTTCACCTCTCTGTACTGAAGGACTGTGGGCACTTTCCTTCTCCAGCAGAAAACTGCACCTACCACAGCCCTTGAGACCTGAGAACCAAACCATAATCCTTGATGCTCAGCCTCTTAAAAAGTCCAGTTTTAAATTGCTCTCCATCTCCAGATAGCAGTTAAAGCAAATACAGATTTATGTTTTTAATTCAAAACATCATCCTTCCTGTAAAGTGAAGGAGAAGTTCTTTAACAAATGAAATTGTTTAAAAACAGCCTGGGCCAAAAAGCTCACTTTTGAACAAAAATGGCAAGAGGCTCATTGTAAATTATTAACTTTGTGTCCTTATAGTAATTCAATTTTGCAAGGGCTTTCCCTTTCGTTGCCCTGTGAGTGTGGTGCAGGAATGCTCAGCTGTGGCACAGAGGATCCGTCACCTCAGGGAGCACGAGCTGGGGAGTGGGGAGTGGGGAACTCACATCCAGAGCTGCAGTGGGCATTTGTCCATGTCTTCCCAAGGATCCTGCTGCACAAGGAGGGGCACTGGAGTCTCCAGGAAAACACAGCCTGGAGGGCAGCTGGAGCCTGTGTTGGCAAAGGAAAATAAAGAATCCAAGTTGAGGTCCTTTCCTTCAATTTGTGTAAAAGTCAGTAGAAAGGAAAATGGAATTCCTGGCTGGAGTTGTTACCCATCCCTTTTTCACCTTTCCCCCCACTAGATATCTGCCTTCTATCTTGTCTGAGCTTTTCATCTCACCTTTTATTCCAAAATTGTGTCCAATTGTACCCAAATTACAGGTTACTTAAATGATGTGTGTCTATTTCCCCAAACAGTTGAAAAAGGGAATTGGAAATTACGCTGTTGGAAGCTGGAAAAAAAGGAAATTAGGCTCTTTCAGATGCTCGATGTTTTTCCAGTCCTTTGAAATAATCTTGAAGAAAAGGGACTTTCATAAAACCCCCTTTTCTGAAACACTCAGCAATTGAACTGTTCTTTGATTTCAGCATGCAGCAGATTTGGAAAAGAAACAGAATGAAACTGAAAACAGAAAACTGCTGGGAACAGTCATCCAGTATGGGAATGTCATCCAGGTAGGCTGTGAACGTCTGTGCAAGCTGGAGAGGATTTAGTTGAAAATTCCCTGCTCAGTGGACTTTAAGTTTCTGGAATTCATGGTCAGGAGTCTGTAGTGTTGCCAGTTTCACCATGCCCTGAAGTGGGATCCTGGGAAGCAGGGCCTGGGTGTTAAACCTGTGATGGGGTCAGTTTTTTATTATGGGTTAATTGTGTGTATTTTTGAGGTCACCATTGATTATTTTCTTCAGAAATACTTGTTAGAGCCCTCATTAGAGGGCAGGTGGCACATGTACAACACCAAATATCCTCTCACAGTGAGATGTTGACACTTAAATCATGAAGCGACACAGAGAAGGGAAATCAGTAGAAATAGTTACATTTTCTGGTAGATGAGACCAAGCAAAGCAAGAGAAGAGCAGCTTTGCCTCTCACCAGGAAGAGCCACTTAGTCCCCAGCATTTCCCAAGTTTTGGTCCGGGGTTTTTTTGAGCAGGTTGCTGTAAGTGATGAGGGCATTTCCACGTGTTTGTCCATGCTGAGGAAGGGACAGTTGGATTAACTGAAGGTGTTTGGTTCAGTGTCTGTCAGTGTGAGTGGAATTGTGCCTGGATCCATCAGTATCTGTCCATAATTCAGTTTGCACTCCTGTGTAGCATTGCAGTTGTCTCATGCACGCTCGGGTTGCTGAGGGGAGGAAGAGGAGCATTCTTAGAACTGAACTCTGATTCTTATTCTAGCTGCTTCACTTAAAAAGTAACAAATACTTAACAGTAAATAAGAGGCTTCCAGCTCTGCTAGAGAAGAATGCAATGAGGGTGACCTTGGATGAAGCTGGAAATGAAGGTTCCTGGTTCTACATCCAGCCCTTCTACAAACTGCGCTCCATCGGGGACAGTGTAAGTGCTGGGAGCAGGATCCTCACGCTTCCCTTGGGGCACAGGCTGCATTTGGGAGGCCTGTCTTGCAATTAATGCAATGCACAGATCTCTGAGTGCGTGATGATGATGCAGGAACAACCTTTCTGCTATGCTGTCATGAGGGGGAGGAAAATTGCTATGGTAACTTGTATTTTGGAAACGTGGAATGATCTAACATTGGAGGGAATAAGGGACCTAATTAGGCTGGCCTTGCACAATTCCTGCTCAATTCAAAATGGTAGGAAGTGTTGAGCTCCTTCAGGAGGTTTGGAAGGAATAATTAGCATCTTGGTTTTCAGTGTTGTCAGCTTAGAATCAAAATTCGTCATCCCTTTGGATATGAGGAGTGAGGTAATAAGGAAGTGAAGCGCTCCTGTTCGTGGGAAATCTTTAAATGCGTTGCCATTTTAATCCCTTCTTTTGCAACATCTGAGTCACTTGGGTATAGAATCTTCCTAAACCCAGGAGGTCATAAGCTTCAGTGGGCTGTGGGGGTTAGGCCAGGTGTATACTTGGCACCTAAACACAGTGAATTTATCAATCAGCTATCACTTACCCTGTACCAGAACTTAGTCTGCTTCTTCTGCAAGGCTCTGTGTCCAGTAGCATAGGGATTTTTGCCTCAGTGACTGAGTTTGGTGAGCTAACTTCTGAACCAAACAGAATCCTGGTGGAATACTCAGATTGGTGTCTCTCCAGACTGCAGAAAGGTGACTTCCTCCCATCACTTCCATTACGAAAAAAAAGGGAAGAAAAAGAGCTTTCTCAGGGTGCAAATTTCTGTCTGATGCTGCACTTCTCTGCAGGTTGTCATTGGAGACAAAGTAGTCCTGAATCCTGTCAATGCTGGCCAGCCTCTCCATGCCAGCAGCCATCAGCTCGTGGATAATCCGGGCTGCAATGAGGTAAGGGGACAGTGGCACAGCTGGAGCAGCTGTACAAACCCCTCTGTGCTTCAGCTGAGCTATTTGTACGTGGTTTAGAATTCATCAAGCTGGTTGGTACCTGTGGCACTGCTTAGGAGCGGTTATCCTGGTAATCAGTGACTTAAATGAAAAGTCTTGGAGCTCCCCTTTGTCTTGGGTGCTGGCAGAGGTTTGAGTTTCGGTCACCTTTGCATGGCTGGCTAAAAACAAGGTGTTCCTTCAAAATCAGAAGTTGTGGCACAGTGATGTGCCCCATGCTGGTCACTGTGAAGAAGATTAGATACCTGCCAGCACAGATGTGTAACAAGTGGCTTCCAAGGAAGTCAGTTCTGAGTGACTTGTTCTGGAGCAGATCCAGAAGGGACTCTCCTTCTCTAGAGCAGTGCAGCCAGGCCTGCAGTGTTCTGGTGAAAATTGTCTCAAAAATACGACAGTGGCTCGTGGCATATCTCGTGCAGGCACAGGACGGTGGGACTGAGGGTGTCTGCTCTCCTTTTAGGTGAACTCAGTGAACTGCAACACCAGCTGGAAGATCGTGCTCTTCATGAAATGGAGCGACAACAAGGACGACATCCTCAAAGGGGTGAGAGCCAGAGCTGTGCCTGGCTGCAGCTGGGGCCCTGCTGGGCACTGCCCCTGCTGAGCCTGCTGCCTGCCTTTGGCAGGGGGACGTGGTGAGGCTGTTCCACGCAGAGCAGGAGAAGTTCCTGACGTGTGATGAGCACAGGAAGAAGCAGCATGTGTTCCTCAGGACCACGGGCAGGCAGTCAGCCACGTCTGCCACCAGCTCCAAAGCCCTGTGGGAGGTGGAGGTAAGGGCTGGAGCCCAGGCTGGGGCCAGCTTGGTGGGAACAATCACTGCTTCTGTTTAAAAACACTGTCTGGGTTTCTCTCTTTAGGTTAAATTTTCCTGGTGTTACAAGTTTAAATTAAAGTTCCTTCAGTTCCTGTGCTTTCTGTGCACAGTGGAGCTCTGCTCTCCAATGGGGCAGCACAGAGCTCTCGAGCTCAGGTGCTCTACAGTTCAGGAGAAGGGCACAGAGAAACATCAGTGAAGTCATTTTCTTACCAGTCACTGAAGTTTAACCACAGCTTACGATTTCCACTGTCCTGCTGAGTGTACTGAAGGCTCTATTTTTGGTGTGGAATAATGTAATTATGCATATCCTCATTTGATAGGAGGCTACAACCCCTTGCTAGTCTGTCTCAACTGGCTTTTTTTATTCACTTGGCTTTTAAACAGAGTGACTAACACCTTGGCCATCACTGGCTTCTGAAAATAGCCTCAGTCTGTTGGTATTATTAGAGTTGGTTTATGATTTTAAATCTGATTAAATGATGAACTGCATGTAAGAATCAAAAAATGAGTTGTAATGATGGACAGGTGTTTTTATATTCCCTTCCCAGAAGTATCTGCTGGGACATTCATCTTCTCCTGTATTTCACATGAAAGCCTGCCTGTAATTAGCATTATTTTGGCATGTTAGAGCACATCGGTCTGTGGTGACTGCCCATGTGTGTGCAGTTACCTGGCGTAGGTGAGATAGTTCTTCCCTGAAAGGGAAAGCTATGCTGAGTTTTCCTTGAGGAATCAGGTGTACCCACAGCAGCCAGTATGGGGCTACAGGTGTTGGAGGCTCTGCTTGCCCCCCTTAGTCAGTAAATGTAAATATTAAGTCTTTTGTACAGCATTGTTGCGTTTGAAATGTTTCCAGGTGTCTTCCCTCATCCGGTTTAAGCAGTCAAAAATGAGTTATAGCCACAGGGTAATGGATGTGTTGCCTTTTCTAGGGGTTTGTTTCAAGACCTGGCAACACATGCACATGGAGAGCACCTTCTTTTATTCATTTAGAAACTGAAGTGAATTAATCCCAGCCAGCTCAGAGCATTCCCTGCACAGTGCTGGTCACAGACCAGAGGTGGTTTTGTCTTCTCTCAGCCCCTGGTTCTGTGTGCTCCTCCCTGCACATGCAGTGAGGCAGATCCTGCTGGGCAGGGGGGTCTGTGCTGCGTTCCAGGCGTGCTCCCTTCCCCTGCAGGTGGTGCAGCACGATCCCTGCCGGGGTGGAGCTGGCTACTGGAACAGCCTCTTCAGGTTCAAGCACCTGGCCACGGGGCACTACCTGGCAGCAGAGGTACGTGGGGCTGGGCTGGCTCCTCTGCCTGCCCTCGCACCGTGTTCTCCTCCTTTGGCACCTTCTCAAAATCTGTCATTTCCCACCCTAAAACTGGACACGGGGAGGGGAGGAGAGTGGTCATTTGGGTTACTACAAAAATAGATGCTAAACAGAGGAAATAAGATGAGAGAGCTGAAAGGATACCACGGTTTGGGGTAGTCGTGAGCTGATTACACTTTTTGTGTGAACTCTAGAGGCAAGAACTTCTCCTGCAAAGAATAGGCACTAAGTAGTATCCTGTCATGTGGGCACTGGAATCAATGTGACTTTATTAACTGATGAATAAATGGTAAATGACTGAGAGCCTTTGGGGGAAAACGAATTCAAGTGTTGGTAATTTCTCTTGAATCACTGATTTTTGAGCAGAATCATAGAACTGAGTATAAAATGAAAACACTGACTTCAGACCAGTCTGTAAGAACTGCAGATAAGAGAAAAATTCCAGATTAAATATCCCATTTTGTATTCTTCTGATAAGCAGATTGGAAAACCAGAAGCATTTTGTCACATGCACACTGCAAATCCTTTTCAGCAGTGATCCAGTGTAGAGCTTTTCCAGTAAATCTTGGGTTTTCTAATCAGCCAAAACAAAAACATGCTCTTAGATCATGCAAGAATATACCAGAGGAGATTGCTCACCTGATCCCTGGTCAGAATGGTGTTTGTTCTAAAAGATTTCTCCAAGCCAGTAATTTCTAGTTGGAAATTCCACTTGGAATTTAAACAACAACAACAAAAAAGCATTAACTGGTTAACTGTCTACTCTTTCTCCTGTAGTGATTCTCCTGAATGGGATCAGTCTCCCTGCCTGTTTGCAGGTTGTTTAACTGATTTCTGGCCTGGTGAGCCGTGCTGGGTTTGGGCAGTGTGCTCTGCATGCCTGGTGGTGCTGTAGGGGCACTGGTGACCACGAGAGTTGAGGTGGTGCTCAGGCTGTTTCCCACGTGCAGCTGTGCCGGAGTTTTGACGTGCCTGTGATTCTGTTCCATCAGGTAAACCCTGACTATGAGGAAGATGACCTGGAGTGTCAATCCTCAGTAAGTATAGGCAAGGGTATGGTCCTGCCCCTGACTGAGGAGGGCTCGGCACAGGCCCAGGACTGACCTGGCCCGTGCACGGCTGGTCCAGGATTCGTTGTTAGTGAAGAAACTGAAAACCTGAGAATGCTCTGGAGGCTTTTATGGCCTCTCCAAGGAGTGGGTGTTGACACCCGGGTTAGACCCTAGTGAAGTGCAACCCACTTGGAACTGAATTTACACATTACCTGAAACCCCCTCAGCTCCTCCCTTTGTGGCATCTTTTTCTGTCTTCCTGTTTCCTCACCCTTTGCTTCCTTGGAGCACTGTCCTGCCAAGGGCTGGAAACCAAGCTGCTCAAGGGGACACCAGATGGGAGGTGTCTCTGAGGGAGTGTCCCCCAGTGCTGTGCCTGTCTGACCTCCGTGTTTAAGCAGTGAGTTCGCTGTCGTCGTTCCTTGTCTCAGGAAAGCAGGATAACAGAGCAGGAATGGCAGGGGGAGGGCGATTCCAGTGCCATTCCTCTTGATTTTCCTGTGGGATCAAGTCTGTGTGGTCAGTAAATGTTGTTTGTGTCAAAGATGGAGTGTGTGGTGCTTTGTATCAACAGAAGCTTCTCTTTGGTGTCAGAGAACCAGCATTGCCTCAGTAGTTGAAAACAGAGAAAACTGGAACAGCACTTTCCGTTGTGGATTTTATTTATTTAGTTCAATTTGATCGTGGGCTTCTGCAGCTGTCTTGGTCATTTATCCTGTATTCTGGAAGATTTGCACCATTTGGGTATGACAAAGAGCTATTCCTTCCATTCTTAAGAGATGAATGTGATGCTTAGAAATCCTGCACGGTGCGTTTTTCCTCCTAAAAGGATTTGTCATTATAGCCTGGCCATTAAAGTGCTTCCCTTGCCCTCAGATATTGAGCTGTTTTCCTGATTACTTCTTGGTGGCATTTGGCAGCTTGACCGCAGTAAACTTGGTAAAAAACTGAACAAACCCCACCCACAGCTGCTGTTTGGGGAGGTGTGGGGGGAATCCAATACTGACGTATTTTGTTGGGTTAATTTTTTGAAAGTTAATCAATGTTGAGGTCCCTTAGGTAGGCAACCCTTCTCCTGTGGTGTGTGTCCTGCTGACACGTGCTTGGATAACATTCATGCACTGTCTCAGCTCTCTGGTTTTTCCCTGCTCTGTCTCTTTACCACTAGATGGCAAAAATAGACCAGCAAGAACAGGAGCAGGAGCACATAATTCAGCTCTGACAGGAAATTGCCACATCGTTTAACATTCGCTGGTGACAGGAGGGTGTGGGCTGCTTTGTCCAACTTTATCCAAACTCCAGCTTGATCCAAATGCGAGCTGTCTGCAGGGTTTCTGTGCACAGCTCAGTGGTTTTATTGTTGCTTTCTTCTTACCCCTCGGAGGGCTGTGTGGGAAGGGTTTACATGGGCACGGGTGAGGTGCCAGCTCCACCTTCCAGCAGCAAAGGGGGCTGCTCTTGTCAGCTTTGGGGTTGAATTGCAGTGCTGCCTGAATTGCCCCATTTCCTGCTTTCTGCTTTCCTGCTCGTGTTCAGCTTTGCCACAGTTTTGAGAAGTGACCAGTTGTCTCCTGAAGGACAAGCTGTGAATGCAGAGCAGCTGTATTCCTCGCTGTATTCCCTCCCCTTGCTGGGGGGGATGAAGGAGACAGCTGAAATTCGGAGAATTCATTCCAAGTGAGCGAATTTCTCCCAGAATTTCTCTCCAGATGGACTCTGAGTGTAGAGTTGCTCCTTCCCTTGAAGGCACACTCCCAAAGTGTATTTCTGTTCCATACAGATAACTGCCTGTTCCCATGTACAGAATCAGACTTTAAATGTCACTGCTTTGCAGCCAAGTTCATTGACTGCAAATATGTTAACTTGGGAGTATCCTGAGGCACAAGCAACACTGGATACCTTTTCCATATGCTTCAGGATGGCAGTGCCTTGCAGCAGGACTTGACAGGCAGGTGCCTGAGTGCTGACTCCTTTGGGTGCCTCCCTTCGCTGGTGCCACCATCACAGAGAAGCTGAGAAATTGGTTCCTTGGTCACCTTGAAAATGGCACCCAGGATTTAGGTGGTTGTACATGGACAGCTGGCTCCTGCGTGCCAGGACAGCGAGCAGCTTCTTTAGGGACTTGTGATAGCTGGGAGTTCCCTGCGAAAGGATTTGGAGAAAGTTGTTGTTCCTTTTTTCTCAGTTCATCTTTGTTTTTTCCTACCCTTTTGTCCTTTCATCTGAAACCCTGGGGTTTTATCCAGTTGATGTGTCTTTACTTTGCTGAAGGAGGCTGGGGATTTGCTGGCACCTTGGGAATAAAGATCCTTCTGGTGCCACGGCCTTGGGAACACATTATTGTGCTTGAGAGCAGCACAAGCTGTAGTGTGAACAGCAAGACTTCCAACTCCTTGATTAGCTTTTTGTTTCTCTTGCCTGGGATTGATGGATGTGGGTCCTGTTTTTGCTGCTGAAGCTGATTATTTCCCAGCAAGGTTGTTGGTGTGTGGTGTGGCTAGTTTTTATATTTTCAGCTTGCTAATTTCTTGGTTAGAGGGATAATTGCAACGTGTGGGATATGTTTGGAGAGCTGGTAGCGTCAGGATTGGGGATCTCAGCTGATGTGTGTTGTCAGAAACCAGTCAGAGCTCCCAGTGCTTGTGGGGTGAATGGCTGGGGGGGTTTGTCTCTGCTGCCACTGTCTGCAAGACGTAAATTCTGTGTGGAGGGGGAGTTGCTGTGGTGGCACTCAGGAGTTCCACCGGGGGAAGCAAGGAGTGGTTGGCCAGAGCAGCTGCTGTCAGTGTTCCTGGTGTCCTGCAGCCCCAGTTCACTGGTCCAGAGTCCTGTCTGCACCCTCAGTGTGTTTGGGGCAGTGGGGGTGGCTGTGCAGGGCTTGCCCTGACGCTGTTGGGGGTTCCCTCCGCAGCTGGACCCCGAGCAGGACGCGGCGCGGCGGGGCCGGGGTGCCCAGGAGAAGATGGCCTATTCCCTGGTGTCCGTGCCCGAGGGCAACGACATCTCCTCCATCTTCGAGCTGGACCCCACCACCCTGCGAGGGGGAGACAGCCTCGTCCCCAGGTACCGTGACATCTGCCATGGCTCGGGCTGCTTCGAGCTCGGGGGTTCTGGTGGGTGTTTTAGGGTAAAGCTGCCCCAGATTATTTTCCTTTTATCCTTTGGAAGCAGGTTCATCCTCAAATGGATGTAGAAAAAATTAGAAAATGCCTGAAGCTTTACTTGAGTACTTTAAAATTGAGGTCTAAGTAAGGGAGCACCATTTTACAGATGGGAAAATTGAGACTGAGTGGTTTCCTCAGTGACTTTCTTGCCAGGAATGACCTGGGACTGAAAGCCTTGGGTGTCCTGTCAAGGCATTCATTCTGTGACCTGTCTGTGTTGTGTTAGGATGTAACACCAGCTATTTAGCACAGGATTTTCTGTTCTTTACGTGTTCTTTACTGTTCATGTGGCACTCTTGCTGTTGGAAAGCTGCTGCACCCTTGCAGGACACAGGCTCTGCCCACAGCCCTTTGCTGCTGGTCCCACTGAGAAAGCACAGCAAGTTTTGTTCCATCTAGCAGCTCCCTAAATCATCAGATGCCCCAAAATGCAGAAATCAGGGAGTTCTGGGCTGAAAACCCCAGACGTGTAAAGGAGGAAGCTTGGCAGCTCATGGCAGTGAAAAAGTGAGGATGGGAAGAGGTTTAGTTTGTTCCTGTGCAGCAGCCGAGTTAGAGCAGCTCAGAGTGGCTGGGATTCTGTTTCAGAGCAGAATCTCTTTCAATATGGAAGAAGCCTTCCTCAGGTGAATTTATAGCATGAGCTAAGGCAGTAGGAATGTTACTCCAGTCGTAGGATGCAGGGTGGACAGAGCTGACACTTCTTTTCCACTTGTTCCTGCCAGCATCTCAAAATCCCAGCAATGCAAAGACTTCCCAGCTGGGAAGCCGACTCATGCTGGGACACTCCTGTCTTTCAGGAACTCCTACGTGAGGCTCAGGCACCTTTGCACCAACACCTGGGTCCACAGCACCAACATCCCGATTGATAAAGAGGAGGAGAAACCCGTGATGCTGAAGGTGAGTTCTGTCACTTTGTGTAAGCACATCCTTTGACTCCTGCACTTCACGAGAGTGGTGTTGGCAGGAGTTCCTTTCCCTGAGCCTGTCACACACCAAGCATGTGACAGGCACGAGCAGTGCCTGGGCAAAATATTTGCCCTTAATGGCTCCGTTTCATGGGAGTTTTCTAGTTACACCGTTCAGCTTCTCCTCCACAACAGTCATCAGGAGGAGGATGTTTTTTTCCACTGGCTACAGCAACATTTTGCCACCTCACCTGCTGCTGCTTTGATTTAGGAACGGCTCTGGGCTTGCACAGAGTGGCAGTGTGCTGAGTTTGGCTTCAGCAGTGGTCCCACGCTGCCTGAGCAGAGGGTGGCTTTTCTGTTTCATTATTGCTGAGTGTGTGAAGCACTGCTTTGTTCCTGCCTGTGGGTTTGCTGATAAAGCTTCTCTGGGTTTCAGATTGGTACCTCTCCAGTGAAGGAGGACAAAGAAGCTTTTGCTATAGTGCCAGTCTCACCTGCAGAGGTTCGGGACTTGGATTTTGCAAATGATGCAAGTAAAGTTTTAGGTTCCATTGCTGGCAAGCTGGAAAAGGGAACAATAACCCAGAATGAAAGAAGGTAAGGAAACCAGAACTGGGTTCAGATAATGCTGTTTCCTTTAGTCAGTAACTGTTTCTTTGCAAATTTTATCAGAGTAAGCTATAGAAGAGGGATTTGGTTTCCTCCTTGATGAGATTTTAAAAAATGGATGGTTTTATTGTTGTGTTCACAGTGGAGGTTCTCAGGCCCGGTCTGTCCAGCCCTCCTTGTCCTCTGAAGTGAGAGCATGAGAAATGTTGTGAGTCTGGGGAACTAATCCCCAGCATACCTCTGCAAATGGAGTGTGGGAATTCCTAATCCATCCTGTGAGGACTGAACATGTGACTTGCTGCAAACCCTCTGACCGTGTCCATGAAAATGTGGCCACACAAAAAGAGCACGGAGGTGGCAGTGTCACACCAGGGCCCGTGTGCTTCCATAGCCAGTGCCTTTTATTCGGCCTTGGGAGAGATTATCACCTGATTTATTGTTTGTGGCGTTTGAAAGAAGTGCCAAATAGAACTTGGCAAGTGTAGGGTTGCCCTAAAGTGATTTTCTTGTCTTGCTGCTGCTCTGGTTTAGCTGTTGGACAGTGAGGCTGCAGCAATGGGGGAGCATTAGTTCCTAATTTTAAATTCTGTGCAAACCTCTGAGCTTTATCTAGTCTCTAATTGCTGTTAGTTTTTCACTTAGCATTTAGAAATCTGTGTAAACTTAACCCTGGCACTGCTCTTTTAGCACAGAGAATTTGTATTCTTACATTAACAACTTCTGGCTTTTCTGTAGATCTGTTACCAAATTGTTGGAGGATTTGGTCTACTTTGTTACTGGTGGAACTAATTCTGGCCAGGATGTCCTTGAAGTGGTGTTTTCTAAACCTAACAGAGAGCGGCAAAAGCTGATGAGAGAGCAGAATATTCTAAAGCAGGTAGGATGTGGTTTTTCTCTGAGCTCTGCCTGTGAGAAGAGTTGCTGGAAAAAAAGAACCTGATAGCAGAGAACCTGCCCAGGCTGGAGGGGGCTTGGATCAGCCTGGTCTGGTGGGAGGTGTCCCTGCCTGTGGCAGAGGGCTGGGATGGGTTGATCTTCGTGGTCCCTTCCAACCCAGGCCATTCTGTGGCTCTGTGAAATTTTGGTCTCAGATTATTGGGACCAAAAGGTCCTTTGAGTTCCCAGCTTTCAGCAGGTTCCAGGCAGTGGAATGTAGGCTCACCATTGCTGGAACTAAAAATTCCAGCAGGTGGTGTTGAATAAAGGTGATCAGAATCTTCTGTCAGGGCTGCTCCATGGCCAAGAACTTTGGTGACTGTAGCGCATTTCTGATGTACCCTGTGAAATCCAAAGGCACAGAGCTTTCACACTAACTTTAACCCAAAGAGGGCAGTGCCTCATGGGGTTGTGTCTGTGTTTTTTTAATAAATCTGTAGATTTTCAAGCTGCTGCAAGCACCCTTCACCGACAGCGGGGACGGCCCCATGCTGCGGCTGGAGGAGCTGGGGGACCAGCGCCACGCGCCCTTCAGGCACATCTGCAGGCTCTGCTACAGGGTGCTCAGGCACTCCCAGCAGGACTACAGGAAAAATCAGGTTTGTAATGGTCACTGGCACCAGCATGGTTCCTGTGCTCAAAATTAAAAAAGCTTTATCCATTAAAGTAAGCCCTGCTCTGCTCTGCTGTGGTTGTACAGTCAGCAAGAAGTTTTGGGATGGCTCAGTTTCATTCTATCTGGCAATTTTCATCTCTGTCAGAGGCTATAATGTAACTAGCACTGGTTCTAAGTGGGATTTAAGAAAACAGCAGAATTTCTGACTGTCCCATGCAGGTGAATTACAAGACTTTGTTCACTCTTGCTGACTGCAGGCTCTGTTCAAAGTTGCCCTGTAAGTGAAGGCTGCTCAGTTTTTGTTGCCATGTGTTAAAAACAAGGTCCTGTCAGATAAGTATAAATGCCTTGCTGGTGTCTAGCCCAGGAGAGAGGGGAGGGATGGAGGGGTTAGGGATGTCTGTCGTTGTCTGCTTGGTGTTCACACAAACAATTTGGATCTAACCCAGTTCGCTGCTCGGGATGTTGGTATTGATGAACACCGTCCTGTTTTCTGTTGTCATTTTAAATTCTGAGGGTTAATTGCACCCCCTTCCTCCTTGCCTGTGTGTTTTGAAGGAATACATTGCCAAGCAGTTTGGCTTCATGCAGAAGCAGATTGGCTACGACGTCTTGGCCGAGGACACCATCACAGCCCTGCTCCATAACAACCGCAAGCTCCTGGAGAAGCACATCACAGCTGCTGAGATTGACACCTTTGTGAGTCTCGTGAGGAAAAATAGGGAGCCCAGGTGAGAGCTGCATTTTTGAATATGTGATTACCCTTCCCCTTCTGGGAAAAGTCTGTACCTGCCAGCTTGCTCAGGAGGAAGCACAGCCAGTTCACTGTGTTCTGGCGCTCGCCCTGCCGTCCCCTCGGGCGGCAAGTCTTGCTCTGCACTCCTCAAGTGGAGTTCTGAATGTTTGCTTCAGTCTGGATCTCAGCAGTGATTGATACCCTTTTGGCTCGTGTTTTCCAACAGGTTTTTGGATTACCTCTCGGATCTGTGCGTTTCCATGAACAAGTCTATTCCCGTGACACAGGAGCTGATTTGTAAAGCCGTGCTGAACCCAGCCAACGCAGACATTCTCATTGAAACCAAGTACGTTGGTGCCTTTCAAGATGGTTCTGCTGGTGTGAAGCAGAAGGAAGGAGGTTGAAAGCTGAGCACGCTGCTGGCACGTCCTGGGGAAGCAGGGAATTATGTGGGGTCCTCTTCAAACGCAGGGAACCAGGGGCTGGGGACAGCAGGTGTCTGCCAGGTGCATCCTCAGCCCTGCAGGCAGAAGTCCTTCAGATCTCTCCCGTTTGATCCAAAGCACGCAGACTTTGCTGGAAGGTGTGCAGGCTCCCGGTCTGATCCTCCCCCAGCTCTGAGGGAGCTCAGCTGGCAGCAGAGCAGGAGCTGCTCTGGCTCTGCTCACCTTTCCTCCCACTGAGGTGGGATTTGGGGCTCTGGCTCTCCTCTGCCATTGCTGAGGCCTCATAGCAGGCACCAAATCCTGACTGTCTTTGATAAAGATGGCTTTATTCAATATATGCACCAGGGAGTAGATAACCATTATCAAAATACTGCAAAAGGGAAGCAGGTAGTATTTAAAACACAAACAGCTGAGAGTATTCTTGCTCATTTAATTCTTGTCATGAGCTCATAAAGGCTGTATTCATTTCCATGAGCGCTTAATATTTGTACATCACTTATTTGTCCTTGAGTATTTAATTTGGGGTTTTTTTCAGATGTGTGATCTTTCCTTTGCTGGAAGCCTTTTTAGTATCACCAGCTGATTTATTTCCAGTTACTTCATGACATAAATTGAAGTTCTGATCCATTTGATGTTTATGGGATACAGAATTAATCAATTTTTTAGGTTTTTCTTTCCCATATCTTTTCCTGGCCTGTTGAATGATCTTTGAATCAGTTCTCCTGTAAAGAAGGTTTTGAAAGTCCATTATTATGTGTCTTTAACTTCCTTGTTTCTTTATCTTTTTCACTTGAGAGAAGCTGCAATGTTCATCTTTTTAAGGTTGAATGGAAAGCTTGTAATCTAATGCTTTTAATAATACACCCCAATGATTTGGAGTAGTAAAATGCTACCGCTGAAAGGGTAAGATACATTTTAGCAAGTGTCTTAAATGTGAAGGATGTGTGTGGGTCTGGAGTGTAACCTCCCCTCCTCCTGGCAGGCTGGTCCTCTCACGATTTGAATTTGAAGAGGTGTCGAGTGGAGAAAATGCCTTGGAGGTTGGAGAGGATGAGGAGGAAGTGTGGTTGTTCTGGAGGGACAGCAACAAGGAGATCCGCAGCAAGAGCATCCGAGAGCTGGCCCAGGACGCCAAGGAGGGGCAGAAGGAGGATCGGGACGTGCTCAGCTACTACAGGTGAACAGCGCTCAGCAGGGCTCAGCAGGGCTGCGTGCGGAGCCCCTGCGTGCACAGGGTGTGTTTTGGGACGAAAGCTCCTGTTCCATGGACAAAATAACCTTCAGAGAGGGGAGGGTGAAGTCTCTCAGAAGTGAGAGCTGAAAGCTCTCAAATAACAAAGTTATTCGTGGTGAGGAGTCCAATTGTTGACGTGAGCCAGTGTAAACTCGTTTAAAAGAATCGTTCAGGCTTCAAGTGTGTTGAATTTCCCCAGCATTTTGTGCTTGTGTTTGAGTTTGGTTTCCTGCTGGTGGGTGTTGGGAGAGCCCCTGCAGGTCACCCCTGGGTTCCCTGTGCTCAGGGGGCACTTGGGGATTGCAGGATTTAGGTGTGTAGATGGCTTTGTTTTTGGTGTGCAAGAAGTCACTGCAGTTCTCTGTGCCTCCTGCTTTCTCCCCAAGCCTTTAGTGGTGCTGTAGCTCCCAGCAGCACAAGCATGAAGCTGTGTTCGTGCCCCAGGTTGGGTGGGGAGGGTGTGCAGGGCTGCTCTGCACAGCCCAGGCCGTGCTTTGGGCACGTCTGACACCAGCAATGTTTCCAGATGACTTGACAAGACACCGAGTTCTTGGCATAGTGTAAGGTCAGGTTTCAGCCCAGACCAAATTCCTGTGTCTGGGTTATAAACCCCTGAGAGTCATTTGACAGAGTCAACTGTGGCAGTGCAGAAAGTACAACTAGATTATTTGTTTTAATAGCAATTTTGTTTTGAATTGTCTCTTCCATTGGAATGATTCTTGCAGGAGAATTCCTAATACATGGTTTTATTTGAGCCTGTTGGAGCTCAAAAGGAGACCTCTTAGATATAAGTTTTTAAAACATAAATGCTTTCAAAACAGGTATTTTTCTTGAACTTGGCTTTAAATATAATTGGTAGTGTTAATTATTGGTGTATATACATTGGTATAACAATTGGTACTGTTAGTTACTTTTAGTCTACATTATACCTCCTAAACATGCTTAAAAGAAGGGCTTAGGATATGGCTTGGTCAAATTCCATGAGGGGTTCTAAAAGTGAAAGGAACCTGCTTTCAGATAAATGTTCTTTTCTGTAGGAAGCCTCACACTTGACAGTACTGAGCAGCAGCCCATGAACGCTGCTGAGTGCTGGGCACGTGCTTTATGGCTGAAGGTGAATTATCAGCCTGTTGGCTGTGCATAAGTGAGGTGCCAGAGATCAGTTCATGGACTGAAAAGCTTAGGAATGAAGTTCAGTTTTTCTCCACCAGTTCTCTCATTGAAGGGAGCAGAGCTCAGTAGTTGTTTCGTCAGGTACCTGATTTTTAGTGACTGCACCCATCTGTGTTGTTGCCTCAGGGAAGAGTGTGGCTTCAGCATCTGTAAATGCTGGGCCTTACACAGTACTTACTTACAGGCTGCGTTGCCTGCAGTGTTGTTTGCATTCTGCTGTAGCTTTCATAACAAACATTATTTATTATTTCCTGTGAAGGAGGTGAGGCCCTGGCACAGGGTGCCCAGAGCAGCTGTGGCTGCCCCTGGATCCCTGGCAGTGCTCAAGGCCAGGCTGGACGGGGCTTGGAGCAGCCTGGGACAGTGGAAGGTGTCCCTGCCGTGGCAGGGGTGGAACAGGGGCATCTTTAAGGTCCCTTCCAACCCAAACTATTCAGTGATTCTGTGATATTTAACCAGTGGTTCTATTTTATTTATTCCGTGCTGTTTAACTTACTCTATTGTTCCACTGTTTGCCAGCGTTTGAGGAGTACTTTATTCTTTCCGCAGTAAGGACGAGCTGTATTACCAGGCAATATAATATTATTTATATTAATACATAGGAGTATATCAGTATATATACTTCATATATATAAATAAAAAGTATATAAATGATATACTTTATATATATGATATACTTTATAATATACTTTATATATTATATA
>VXBT01000638.1:389227-494319 GCA_013400235.1 Oriolus oriolus
TATTATATACTTTATATATTATATACTTTATGTATTATATTTTATATACTAATATATTATATACTTGATATATATACTTGATATATAAAGTATACTTTATATGTATTTATATATGCTTTGCATTTAATATATAAAGTATATTGNATGCTTTGCATGTAATATATAAAGTATATTGTATATATATTTATATATACGTTAGAGTACACAAAGCATAAACTCTAAGCTCACCTAAATGAAAGCATATTGTTTTCTGCTTTTTCCTCCTTTCCCCCCACAGATACCAGCTGAACCTCTTTGCTCGAATGTGCCTTGACCGCCAGTACTTGGCCATCAATGAGATCTCGGGGCAGCTGGACGTGGACCTGATCCTGCGCTGCATGGCCGACGAGAACCTGCCCTACGACCTGCGCGCCTCCTTCTGCCGCCTCATGCTGCACATGCACGTGGACAGGGACCCCCAGGAGCAGGTGACCCCCGTCAAGTACGCCCGCCTCTGGTCCGAGATCCCGTCCGAGATCGCCATCGACGAGTGAGTGCCGCGCCGGGGGGTTTCAGGGCGGCACCACATCGCTCCTAAATCCGTGCGTTATTTGTGCAGTTTGTTTGTGGATCAGTCAAACACCCCATAACGTGCTCCTGAGGGTGAAATGAGCTCGCTGTGAGTGTGTCTGGGCGGTGGGACTGTGGAGTGACCTGGGCAGGGGAGAGGGGGTTCATCCTCCTTCTGCCTCATTTGGTTACAGGAGAAGCACAGAATTGTTAAGCTTGGAAAAGCCCTCCAAGTTCAAATCCAACGTTCGCCACTGAGCTGCGTCCCCAAGTGCCACATCCCCACCTCTCTGGAACGCTTCAGGGGTGGTGCTTCCACCACTGCCCTGGGCCCCTTCTTCCAGGGCTTAACCACTGTTTCAGTGAAGATATTTTCACTAAAATCTCTCTAAACCTCCCCAACTTGAGGCCGTCTCCTTTGAGTATGGTCCCCTCAGGGCAGATTGTCCTTACAGGAGCTCACACCACCAGCAGAAACGAGGGGGAGGGTGCTCAAACAAGGACATGTTCCTTAACTTCCAGCAGAAAGTCCTCTGGCACAGTGCTGAAAAACTTCACAAAACCACAGCTGGAGCAGGCACCTGGTTTCTTGGCCACTTGTATTAACTCCTTATAATTAATAATTTTAAACTTCTAGTGTTCAGCTGTTCAGAGCTCATTTTTTTCTGTTGGAGAAAATGGACACCTAAAATTACATGTTACGAATTTAAGTCTTGTCAATGTTAATACTGGTGTTCAGTGGTTTCTTGTATTTCCCTCCTTGCCAGCCAGGTTTTCTCTGCTGAGAGAGATGCAGTAAATAATAAATCAAATTTAAAGGCCAAAATATAAAACCAAATGGTTTCAGCTCTGGCAGAGGCTCACCAGTGATAAGTGATCAAACAGGAAGCAAAAGTATTTCGTGGGAGGTGGTGGGATTGTCCTTCTCAAAGTCACTCTGCTCATACTGAGAAAAAAACCCTAGAATTTATATTAAAAATTAATATCTGCTTTGCATATATATTGGCTTTATTTGGAGGAGAAATATCATCAGCCTCTCTTGGCCACTTGTCCTCCTCAGCGCTGCACATCGCTTGTCATTGTTTCCACTCAAATATTGAGGGTTGCTTTTTCTGGTTTTTGGGACAAAATTATCTCTTTTTTGTTTTCCTCAGACATTTTAAAATAGTACCTAATGAGTATATGGGATAAAACAACAAAAGCCAGGAAATTCTGGTGTCAGTGTCCTGACTCCCTCGTTTGGATAAATTATTTACCAGCCTTTAGCTTTTCTTAGATTTTGACGAACCAATGAAAAATTGTACTGGGGGGAAAAGAGCCCTGTGTATTTGCATGCTAAATTTTGTTTTGTTTTCTTTTTTGTTTTGTTCTTTTTTTTCCCCTCTTCAGCTATGATAGCAGTGGAACTTCCAAAGATGAAATTAAGGAGAGATTTGCACAAACAATGGAATTTGTAGAGGAATATTTAAGAGATGTGGTGTGTCAGAGGTTCCCTTTCTCTGATAAAGAGAAAAATAAGCTCACTTTTGAGGTAGTTATCCAGTTCTGATTTTATCCTATTCTTTTTTTGTGGAATGTTGGTTATTTTTTTCAGGACCAGGTAGTTTGGCAAGTAATTAGTGAGTGTAATTAGTGAGTGCTGAGCCTCACCTGGCTCCTTTCTCCTCGTGCAAGTAACCCCACTGAAGTCTGTGAGTTTGCAAGGATGGTTCTTGAAATGCAATTAATGAGTGTGAGTTTATGTCTGAGGTTTGCAGCAGCCTTGTTTACTCTCTGTGCTCTCAGTGTTATTGCAAAGCCAGGCTTTACTGGAATAAAGATCTCAAAAATTAAACACTGTCTGCATGCACAGAGAGTCTCCAGAGCTTAAAGTGGTGCTCACCAAGAGGAAAAGTGTCCTGTGACTTACTGGCCTGTAAAAATAGCCTGTGCAAATAAAATGCAGAAAACCCATGCACAAAATAACCATCAATTTAAGAAAAGATGTGATATTCTGTAAAAAATACGATTGAGGTAATATAATTCAGGTAATGGGGCTACATTAAATATTTGCCCTGTATGTGATATTTTTATGTGGACCTTTATGGGGTGGACTTGGGGGGAAATTTTATAACTTGGAAGTTACAAAGCTCAACTTTACATGTGATACCTTTTTTGTAAGACAATGATAAAAATTTTCTGTACCTTCCCTCTAGTCTTGCCTTGTTCTATAATGAGACAAATACAGTCTGATTTTGTAGCTATAGAATATCAGCTGCAGATACAGATGTTAACTGCAAGCATTGCAGTATTTGTAGGCAAGTAGAGAACTTTCTGATGTGATGTAGAACTAGACAGTGTTGCAGAATTCCCAGATATTATGGTGAAATATGACCCTCAGCCAGGTTCTTGATCTTGTCACTGTGTTAAGACAACTTGACTGTGATAGCAAAATGTTCAGTATTAATCAGGCTTTTTATTGTTATTTTGGTAGGTTGTTAACTTAGCCAGAAATCTGATATATTTTGGTTTCTACAACTTCTGTGACCTCCTCAGACTAACCAAAATCCTCCTTGCTATATTAGACTGTGTGCACATCACTACCATCTTCCCTATTACCAAGATGGCAAAAGGCGAGGAAAGTAAAGGTAAGGCTGGAAGGTGTAGGACAGAAAGTTCTTGGGTGCTTCTGGTTCATCTCAAAATGTCAGTGCGGGGTGGAATGATGAAGTCACACAACGTCCTGGGCTGGAAGGGACCTACAAGGATCATCCAGTCCAGCTCCTGGCCCTGCACAGACACCTCAACAACCCCACCCTGTGCCTGGCAGCCTCGGGGCCTTGCCCAGCACCCTCGGGGGGAAGAGCCTTTCCCTGCTCTCCAGCCTGAGCCTGCCCTGGCCCAGCTCCAGCTGCTCCATGGGTGCTGTCCCTGTTGCAGAGCAGGATCAGTGTCTGCCCCTCAGGAGGAGCTGCAGCCCTGGGGAGGTCCAACCTCAGTCTCCTGTGGCCTATCTGAACAGACCAAGTGACCTCAGCTGCTCCTCACATCACTTCTCCTCTAGCCCCTTCCCCATCTTTGCAGCCTCCTCTGGGTGCTCTCTAACATCTTTAGATCTTTTAGATTTTGGCCCCCAAAACGGCCTCCAGGGCTGGAGGTGAGGCCGCCCCAGTGCCGAGCAGAGCGGGACAATCCCCTCCCTCCCTGCCCAGTGATGCTGTGCTTGGAAATCTCCTTTCTGTCCATGGCCTGGTTGTAAAGCTGAGCAGTGCCTGTGATGGAAGAGGGAGAGAGGGCAGGAGGGCTTCTCTAAGTCCTGCAGTGCTTCCGTTTGCTCCCCCTGTCCCCAGGCTGTGGATGTGCGATGCTGAGACAATTTCTCATTGCAGGATGTGGCCGGTCCGTGCCCCGTTAACGCAGTCCCGTTGCACCCCCCTAACCGTGCCTGTTTCCTCTCTGAAGGGAGCAATGTGATGAGGTCAATCCACGGCGTGGGGGAGCTGATGACCCAGGTGGTGCTCAGGGGCGGGGGGTTCCTGCCCATGACGCCGCTGGCGGCTGCCCCCGAGGGGAACGTCAAGCAGAGCGAGCCGGAGAAGGAGGACATCCTGGTCATGGACACCAAGCTCAAGATCATCGAGATACTCCAGGTACCAGAGTGATGTGGCATTTTGTGCTGTCTCCAAGCACTGATCTTGTCCTGCTGCCTCTTCATGTATTTCTCACTCTCAGACTGGGAAAGCGTTGCAGGGGTGACCTTGTCAGGTTCTTTACTTGTTTATGACAATATTGTGCCATTACTGAAAGAATTTGCTAGAAAAGAGTTTGCAGCAGACATTTGCGTATTTAGTAGTGATTTGTGAGTATCTGACTTGAAGCAGAGCTGTCATTTTCCATCCTACTGTCTTCCCAGTTTCCCTCAGTCTGCAGGGCCACCTGAAGTGCCCCCAGGAATGGGGAGATCTCGAGACTCCTCTTTGCAGAGCCATCAGCCTGGCATGCATTTTCAGCATGCACAGCCAGCCTCTCTCTCTTCCATCCCATCTGCTTTTCTCACTTGCTCACCCCGAAGGCTTTGGGACACACACACACGTTTTTTCCTGGTTATTGACGTGGAATTATTGCGCAGAAATGCATCTTCCCCCTCGGAGTGTAGGAGTCCTTTTTCTGCTCAGTAGCTTCATCAGCGAGGTCCTGGGGGTCAGAATGCTGCCAGAGCCTGGTGGGCGAAGGCAGGAGAGCAGCAGGAGAGCCGTGGTGTTCCTTCCCCGTGCCCCGTGGGAGGCCGTGCCCTTCCCTCAGCAGCAGATGCGGCACAGGGAGGGCTCCATTCCTTCCTCACACCATTGCTAATTTTAGTTCAAGCCAGAGCTTCCTGTGGCCTGGCATGTGCAGGGGGGTATTTCAGAGTGCCAGCATTCCCTCCTACCAGGGGCTATTCAAACTGGCATCGAGCATTTTCCCCAAAAGCTGCAAAGTGTTCTTGGCATTGTAGCTCCTTCCTCAAGAGGAAGACCGTGGGGAAGGTGGTCTCTGCTAGGCTGGAGGTTTCTCTGGCATCAGCTGGTGCAGTGGTACCATGTATGGCACAGCCTGGCTCCTGGCAGCTCGTGTCCTGCTCCTGTGTCCCCGGGAGAAGGGCAGCACGTGTTCGGGATGGAGGTGGAAATGCTGCTTTCCTTTCCCAGGGGGTGGGGTGAGGATGCCAGCATCACACGGTAATGAGGCACCAGAACTCTGCCAAATTTTTTTACTCATAAGTATTATATTATGTCTGTGTGTCATGCTTGTTGAAATCCCTGGAAAATATGACTGAATTCTGGGGATTCTTAAGGCAACATTTGCATATCTTAGAAAGATGGAATCCCAGGTTGGAAAGGACCTTAAAGCCCATCCAGTGCCCCCCTTGCCATGGCAGGGACACCTTCCACTGTCCCAGGGTGCTCCAAGCCCCGTCCACCCTGGCCTTGGGCACTGCCAGGGATCCAGGGGCAGCCTCAATCTCTCTGGGCACCCTGTGCCAGGGCCTCCCCACTCTGGGTAACTTTTCCAAGTTAAATCCACATCTCTACTCAGCTGATGCTGCACGTTGGTAGCTCTGCTTTGTGTGTGAATCGTAGATGTGCTGGAAACACACAGATTATTTCAACATTCTTCCTACTTCTGTATCATCAGTTTATCCTGAACGTGCGGTTGGACTACAGGATCTCCTGCCTGCTTTGTATATTCAAACACGAATTTGATGAGAGCAATGCCCAGATGTCTGAATCCCCCACTGGAAGCAGTAGTCAAGAAATGCCAGCTAATGTGCCAGGTGGGTTATTTTGCAAGGAATGAGGCTGTGTGGCTTAGGGAAGACTCTGGAATCTTCAAGGGGCTAATGGGATGATTGTTTCAGGTCCCCACTTGCCATTTGAAATGTTTCAAGGCTGGAAAAACATCTTTGATGCCCCTCTGACCTCCCATTTGTCTTGTTTATTTTCTCAGGAGCCCTGGACTTCGAACATATTGAAGAACAGGCTGAGGGGATCTTTGGTGGAAGGAAAGTATCTCTTCACAGGTGCTAATGGAGGGGGAGTCCCCATGTTGGAGGGCTCCCAAGGAGTGGGGACTCCAGTTCAGAGTGAGGTGGGGACTGGGAAAAGCTTGGAAACGGCTGCTACAGTTACCCAGGCTTCATTTTCCTAAAATGGCTTTGATGCAGCTCAAAGTAGTGTCCATTTGGATCAAAAACCACAGACAGGGTTCTTCAGCCAGGGGGATCATGAGGGGAGGGCCCCATGGTGTGGGTGAAAGCCAAGGTGCAGGACTAGTGCATCTCAGGTCAATGCTGCAATCAAATCCCAGTACAATTTCCCCCCTTATTTAAAAGTAAGAAAAAAAGGGTTTCTGCCACTGCTGAGTGGACTCAGAACCTGCTGGGGCACTCAGTCTAACGTGCTGGTTAACTCCTGCTGTGCTTCCAGTGAGGAGAACACCCCTCTGGATTTGGATGATCACGGGGGCAGGACTTTCCTCCGGGTTCTGCTGCATTTAACGATGCACGATTACCCTCCCCTGGTGTCTGGGGCACTGCAGCTGCTCTTCAGGCACTTCAGCCAGAGACAAGAAGTCCTTCAGGCTTTCAAGCAGGTATGTGTGTGTTTTTGGAGAGACTTATTCCTCATCTGAATCTATTTATGGCAGCTGAACTCAGCCCTTTTTGTGCCACTAATGTCTTGCCTCCCTGTAAGGTTCAACTGCTCGTTACCAGCCAAGATGTTGACAACTACAAGCAGATCAAACAAGATTTGGACCAGCTGAGGTCAATAGTGGAGAAATCTGAGCTCTGGGTGTACAAAGGCCAAGGTCCTGATGAGGCCATGGACAGTGTGCCAGGTGAAAACGAGCACAAGAAGAAAGAGGTAATTGGGCTGTGTTTGTGTGAATTTGGGTGGGTATTTGAAGGGTGTAGCTGCTTTCAGAACTGTGCCAATGCCCATCTTCCCAGCACCCTGCCTAGGTGAGGTTCTCTCTACTGCTTTCAGGTTAAGGCAGGAATTAGGGGAGAACTTGAGCCAGGTGATGCCCAGTAGCAGCCACTGAGGTGTCACCTTTAGGGTCTAACAGGGCTGCTTTGGGTTTGCTCTGGCTCCCCAGCTGTGTCCTTTCAGCACTGACCGATGGCATGGGATTTGTGCAGTCAAAAGTACCTCAAGTAAGGTAAGGGCAGAGCTGTGAACTGCTCAGGTGATGCATTTTGAGTCTTGGCACTGGGTTAAATGACAGCAGAGAACCGTGCTTTATCTGTACCTGATAATACAGGGTTTCCCCAACGTGCACATCTGGCTTAGAGCTCTTTGAGCATCTTTTGCTTCCACGTGATTTGCAATCGAGTAGGAAAGACTGGATGAGGGGATCCAAGAAGCAGTCCCTGCTTTAGGAACATTTATTGTTGGAAGTAAATGCAAGCAATCTACTTGTTGCTTTTCTGGTACACGGTGCTGTGAGAAATCTCTTGGTATTTGTGCAGTGACAGTTTAATAATAATAGAGAGGGAGAGAAAGGGGTTTTTTTGAGGGGGGACTTGATAAGAGACAGAATGTGACAGGCAAAGGACAGGAGGTTGCTGTCTCTGAAATCATCCCACCCTCACCTTATTTTGTGTTCTAGAGGTCAATGTGACTTGACAGGATAATTGTATGTATTTTTCTGAGGCTGTCAGAGAGCTGGAGGATGACAATCCTTCCCAGGAGGAGAGCGGGCGCTATCCTAGAACGGTAATTTTAGCCTTCATGTAGACAGTAGTATAAGCTACTAATAAATTGTCTGATTTTATCCTCAGGAAGGTCACAGCAAGTCTCAAAAGCCTGAAAGTACTAGCAGCTACAACTACCGGGTAGTAAAAGAGGTAAAACTTTGCTTCTTGATAGTTCACTGGAAGTGTAAATGAGTAACAGAGCTCTGGAGAGCTGCAGTCAGAGGGAGGCACCCAGGAAAGTCTGAGTCACTCTGCCATTGTGGAAACTATTTGCTGAGTAATAACAAATCCCAACTTGAATGAGAAGCCAGGATAGAATAAGCGCAACGTGTGTATTTTCCTTAAGAATGGATTAGAGAGAAACATGACGTTTGCTGCTGTTTCAATGGCAACACAATGTTTGTATTGTTAAGGACTACAAAGGCAGTAAGCGAGGGGAGAAGCCATTTCATTTGCCCTGTCCTGAGTACCTTGCACTCAAAGCCACTGTGCTGTTGAAATTTAATGCAGAAAATAGCAGATCCAGAACATGCTGTGGTGCTGGTGTGGTGTGAGCTAAAGGTGTGTCTGTGGCTCTGCTGTGGAGCGTGATGGAGGGTTCACTTGACATGGCTGAGTTCTGCAGGAGCACACAATCTCAGAACTGTAGAGTGTCCTGAGGTGGAAGGGACCCACAAGGATCATCCAAGTCCAGCAGCCCTAGTCAGATGCCACGGATGGAGCCTGGGCCACGAGGTGCTGCCTGGAGCCGCTCTGCTCCGTGCAGATGAGTTGGTCCCTGGTGCTGCTCTGGGACCTGGCGTTCTCTGGAAGAAAAGCCAGAGTTGGGGCTCTAAGGCCAGTCTCTCCTGCAGATCCTGCTGCGGCTCAGCAAGCTCTGCGTGCAGGAGGGTGCCTCGGTGAGGAAGAGCAGGAAGCAGCAGCAGCGACTCCTGAGGAACATGGGAGCTCACGCCGTGGTGCTGGAGCTGCTGCAGATCCCTTACGAGAAGGTGGGGCTTTGTGCCATGTTGACAGGCTTTTCATACCTCCTCTGAACCTCCCTGAGCCTCCTCCCTGCACACTGGATGCACAGAGGCTGGTTTATGTAGCCTCACAGTCTATAAAATACCCCCGCTCAGAAATAACAGGAGCTCAGACAAACTCTGTTTGTTTGAAGTCTTTGAATGTACAGCTGTGCACTGTTGCCTGGAGAAATACTCATGCATCATAGTGCGGAATTAAGGCTCAGCTCTGAGCTTTTCAAGGGTGGCAGGTGCTGCCTTGAGGTTAAGCAAGGTGGAAGAAGGCCCCTTGTCACTGCTTTGAGGCAGCTGTGTGACCATCCTGGGACCACCAAGGGAAGGGAGGGGGCCTGGTCCCCCAGGGAATTTATCAGCAGTAGATACAGACCCCTCCCCCGTGTTGTAGAGCCCTAAACTCCCCCTCAGAGGTGAGTGAATACCAGCTGGCTCTCCAGATGAGGTCTGCTGCTCCTCATTAGCTATATCAGGGCCAGCACTTGCCGGCTGTGCAGGTTGGAGCCCACTGGGCTGTGCCTGGTGAGCCTGCAGAGCAGCAGGCTGTGCTGACACAGTGCACCCCGAGGTCACCACGTTGGCTGCTCATTAGTCACAGGTGACAGGTATTGATCAGTGCAGAGGTGAGGCACCCCTTCACATTTTCCTGGCCGCTTTGCTGTCCTCTGTTCCAAACTCGGCAGGTTTCTGAGAACCAGCAATTCTACACGGTGGCTTTGATTAATGTTAATTCTCTTGGTTTCTTGCTTCATATTTTGCTAAAAAATCAGCAGCAAAAACACCCTTCAACACCTTCTCATCACCTTTCGTCCCCTACGTGTGAATGTGCATCAGACAAACAGTGTGGAAGGGGTTTCACCCTTGGAAATAGATGAAATTCCTTAAAAATGAAAACTGCCAGTAATTTTCCAAAGTGCAGCTTCTGCCATCAGTGGGTTGGGAATCCACACTGACGTCAGAGGAAAGGCACCGGCTCCTCAGCAGTGCCTGGAAGGCTGTGAGGAGCATGGAGGTTCCAGTAAATATGAACTGGGCTGAGCTGGTGCAATAGCAACTTTCCATCCCTGCCCTGCCGCGAGCTTCCCGGTCCGCGGCTGCGGGAACGCGCTGCAGTGGAACGTGGCAGCTTTCCTGGGCAGCCCCGAGGTGATGATGTGTGGTTTGGCCAGCGGGCTGGGATGTTCAGAAGCGTAGAAGTGACTGAAGCACGTTGCTGGCAGGCCTGGCTGTGGAATAGGCACTTTCAGAGAATAAACTACTGTAATTTCTATTATGGGCTTTATTTTTGACGCTCTTTGGAAGCGTGGAGCTGGCCCAGCTCATCCCAAACGTCTGTGAACTGGGTGGAGGTTTGTTTTCCTTCGGGGTGTGAGAGACGTGACAGTTCCCCTGCTGGAGCTGTGGCTCATCCTGTGCTCACCTCAACGTGAACCTTCGGATTCCTTTTAACCCCCTCTTCTTTGTCGTGCGCTCCCAGGCCGAGGACACGAGGATGCAGGAGATAATGAAGCTTGCACACGAGTTTCTGCAGAACTTCTGTGCTGGGAACCAACAGAACCAGGCCTTGCTGCACAAGCACATAAACCTGTTCCTTAACCCAGGGGTAAGAGTAACCTCAGGCCATGATTTATTTTTTGTTCTAGCAAGAGAAGGGACTGGATTGTCCTTGGTGATGCCTCTGGGGCTGTTCTGTTGCAAGATTGGTTGAAGAGGTCACATTTTGTTCTCATTCTAAAGCCTCAAAAGTCGGCAAGATGTTTGTTCGGGGCTGTTTCAGTGTAGAAAGTTCAAGAGGCTGAAGTGGAGTGGAAAAAAGGCTGAGAGAGGAGCAGTGGTGTTGAAAGCTGAGGTCCTCAGCAAAGTTCCCTTCAGCCCTGCGCCTGCAGGAGCGTTGGCTTTACCCTGACCTCAGTTGGGGATGTGGTGGGTTGTTGATTTTCTGATTTCTTCCTTCCTTTCATCCCATCCATCAGATCCTGGAAGCAGTGACAATGCAGCACATTTTCATGAACAACTTCCAGCTCTGCAGCGAGATCAACGAGCGCGTGGTGCAGCACTTCGTCCACTGCATCGAGACGCACGGCAGGAACGTTCAGTACATCAAGTTCCTGCAGACCATCGTCAAGGCAGAGGGGAAATTCATTAAGAAATGCCAAGATATGGTAATGGCTGAGGTGAGAGCTGCAGAGATTTGCAGGGTCTGAACAGAAGTTTGCACATAGCAGTTGGTGAACATGACAAATTGATCCTCTCGCTTCGGGGCCTGCCAAGAAGCTGACAGCTCTCACCATGCAAAAAGAGCATTGCAGCTCCCAGGGAGCTCAGGCTTTTTGTGACCAAAAGCTCTCTGAGCTCTCGACTCACAGGTGTAACGACGGGTTGGTTATTAATGACAGGAGTTACTTCCCAGGCCTGTACAGCAGTGTGGAGGTGGGGTTATGAAGCACCGGGGCCTTTCTCTGGCAAAACTGCCTTGAAGAGAAGTAGTTTAATGTCAGGATCACTAAAACAGAAGGAGGATTTCACCATGATAGCATTTTGATGGGAATTTTCTGTGAAATCATAGAACCACCGTAGAATCACCTTCCACTATCCCAGGTTGCTCCAAGGCCTGTCCAACTTGGCCTTGGGCACTTCCAGGGATCCAGGGGCAGCCACAGCTGTTCTGGGCACCCTGTGCCAGGGCCTGCCCACCCATATTTTTCCTGCTGTCTAAACCTACTCTCAATTTGAAACCATTCCTCCTTGTCTTGTCTCTACAAGCCCTTGCAAACAGTCTTAGCAAGATGTACTTATCCAGCTGTTCAAGTGCTGAAGGGGAAGAAGATGAGGATTGGCTTTGGATGTGGGGTAATGGGAAATTGGGGTGTCAGGATAAAAGGGAGAGGTAAGAAGGGTGAATGAATGCCTTTAAGTGGGATATTGGATGGGATCTGTTTGGCAGATTTCCACATCTGATGGGATGTTTTGGCCTCCTCAGCAGGGGGAGCCCCAGGATCAGATTTGTCAAATCTGGCTTTTGAGCATCAATCCTGATAGATGGCTTGAAGATTGTCCATATTTTGTTGTTCAGCTCAAAACCAGCTCCATGAGCTTCTCAGCACATAGTCGAGTGTGAGATGCTTAGCAAGGGGCTTCCCTGGGGTCAGCAGCTGCCCTGGGGGTTTTCTTCTGCATTTTATCGCACTGTTTTTCCCAAACCCTGAGGGAGGACAGCCCTGGATCCCTCCAGGTGTGTGCTCAGCAGTGCCCAGCCTGGAGCAGGCCTTGGTTTGCTCCATCTCCTTCCCTTCCTGGAGTTCCAGGAGGTGTGAGTTGCTCTGAAATCGTGGCCAGCCAGGTGTCAAATGTGAAGCTGATGGAAATCCTCAGTGTGTGACTTAAAGTGTCACTCCCTGGCCTTGGAAAATGGCTGGTGCTTGTTGGGGAGGGTGGGAGGAGTGAGCCCCTGCAGTCCTCTCATCCACCATGCTCCGGGCAGCTCTCCACCAGCACAGGGCTGGCCACAGCTGCCTTAGAAAGGCACCCGAGGTGACATCCGAGAAATGGAGAGGCACCGTGGAAAGGCACAAACTTCTTGGCACAGCTGCTGGCTAAGCAGGCAGCTGGACTGGCTTTGGACTTCTTCAGCAGTTCAGGAGAGGTCAGTTAATTCTCCAGGAGGAGACTTCCCCCTGGAGCCGTGTGAGGGCAGCCCAGGAGCAGTGCCCAGCTGCCCTGAGGGGCTGGGGAGCGGCGGTGGGGCTGCGTGGTGGGACAGCCCCCGGCGAGGGCGTGCTGTGGGGGGATCCCAGGCTTTGCTCTGCTGATGGAATGTTCTCCTTGCCCTGTAGCTGGTGAATGCAGGGGAAGATGTGCTGGTGTTCTACAACGACAGAGCCTCCTTCCAGACCCTGGTGCAGATGATGAGGTCGGAGAGGGACCGGATGGACGAGAACAGCCCCCTGATGTACCACATCCACTTGGTGGAGCTGCTGGCCGTGTGCACCGAGGGCAAAAACGTCTACACAGAGATCAAATGCAACTCCCTGCTCCCTCTGGATGACATTGTTAGGGTGGTGACCCACGAGGATTGCATTCCTGAGGTGGGGGCTGGTGGGAGAACTGGGCTGTTTGTGTTTGAAACGTGCTGGATTTGGGTGAGAGAGGGTTGGTATTGCTGAGTCTGGCCTGGCAAGGGGCTTGGTGCAGGTGGGCAGTGAGCTGGGAAACTGGAGTCCTTGCCTGCTGCTGCTGCTGGCACCCCCAGTCAACCTGCACAAAGTTAAATCCTTTTATACTCACTCCTTCCCCTGAAAGTGGGGATGTGATGCTGTATTTGGTTATTTTATAGGGTTCTTGAGGCAGAGAGGTTTATGGATGTGCTGCTAACCTTGAACAGATGGTTCTGCAGAACTGGAAATTATTATGCTGACGTTTCGTCTGCAGTAATCCTGGTGGTTTTTTATTGGATGGTGTCTTGCTATTCACGGCATTAAATTTCACCAGTGTTTAAGTAAAAGGAAGAAGCAGAATTCCAAATTATTTATGTAGCAGTTTTAATGTGACTTTGTATTCGCTCATGCCACCATTCAGGTTTTTATTCTTTATTAACTATTTTTTCCACTTTTAGGTCAAAATAGCATACATCAACTTCTTGAATCACTGCTATGTGGACACAGAAGTAGAAATGAAAGAGATTTACACCAGTAATCACATGTGGAAGCTGTTTGAGAACTTCCTGGTTGACATCTGTCGGGTAATGTATCTGCATCAAGGAGCTGAATTCAGAAAGCTTAAAACCACTTTAATCCAGAGCAGTAAGGATAAGACATCCCAGTGCATCAAGGCAATAAGTACCCTGAGTACTCTGTTCCTGCAAATGTGTGCCTCCTTTTCCTTATGCCTGTGGATTTCATTAGTCATATTCCATGGAACACATCAATATTTTCCTTTTTAAAAGAAAAAAAACAAGCCCAAACCAAAGCTCAGTGAAGCTCCACACCCTGCTCCTTTGTCCAGTGCCTTTTCTGCCCTGCCACCTGGCCTGCTTATTCTGGCCAGGATCACAGAGCTCCTTCCTGAGCAGCACTCAGCGTTTTTTGGCAGGTCAGGACAGATTGTTTTCCAGGCTTGCCGTTTATTTGGCCATGTGGCTTTTTGCCTGGGATTCCAAGTATTTCCCCATACGAAAGCATTACACCTCAGTCCTCCCTATCCTCCTCTTGCTTTCCTCCAGGACACTGTGGTTTTTTCCCTCCCCCCAGCCGTGCTCTGTGCCAGCACATCAAACCAGGAGCAGCGCTGGCTTTGCTCTGGTGTGTGCTGGAAATGCAGAGCCCCGGTGCCATCGGTGGCACTGAGCTGCTGGGAGCAGGACAGTGTGAAATGAGGAGTTCCAGCCTCAGCTGCCTTGCTGAGCTGCTCCTGACCCTGCTCTGGTTTGTGCTGCAGGCCTGCAACAACACCAGCGACAGGAAGCACGCGGACTCCATCCTGGAGAAGTACGTGACCGAGATCGTCATGAGCATCGTCACCACCTTCTTCAGCTCCCCCTTCTCTGACCAGAGCACCACCCTGCAGGTGGGACACACACACACACACAGGGAAAACACTGCCAAGGCCGTTGTGTCCATTCCACTTCAGTGCCACTTACCAGTGCCAAAGTAACTCGTGTTGGAATGGGGGGGCGAATACGGCGCTGTTCTCGGTGACCACACTGGTCTTTTTTTTCCTGTAGAAATGGGAAGATCTGTAGATCACAGTGCAAATGTTCTTCTAGAAAAGCTCAAGTGTCACATTAATTCATCAGTGGATTCAGCTCTGTGCTACCACCAAGGTCTTTTGGAGAGAGTTCTTGTGTGTCGTAGAATCCCAGAATGGTTTGGGTTGGAAGGGACCTGAAAGCCCATCTCATCCAACCCCCTGCCAGGGGCATCACAGAGGGAGCAAGGCTGATTGATTAAAGAAAGCACTTTATAGAAAGATTCCAATTTCCCTTTACAAAAAAAAAGGGTTCAAAGCAAAAATCCAGAAGCTCTCATGTCTCACTGAGCAGTTTTTTGCCTTGTTCAGAAGTTGGAGAAGTGTGAAGGAGGAGCTTGGAACACTTGAGAAGGGGAGAAGGCAGAGATTTGTGCAGCAGAACAGCGGTGTCGGGATGTGCCCTAATATTTGTATTTGCACAGAGATAATGCTGTTCTTTATCCCTAATTAACTTCCTGGGAGGCTGTGGGTGGAGTGGTCAGGTGTGTGGCAGCTGTGGCAGGAGATTTAGAGGGGCAGTTGTTGAAACTTGATGCAGCCTGGTAGTACCAGAGGCAGATGTTTGCAGTGCAATCTCCAGGTCTCAAAGCTCATCCAGTCCTACCCCTTGTGTGTCTCTGCCCTCACACAAGGCTGAGCAGTGCAGCAGCTGATTTGCTCCTCAGGTGACTTCAGCTGCTATTGCCCATCACCTTCTGTGCTCATCAAGAAAATGAGAAATGGAGATTGTGGCCTTGTCCCTGGGCTCTGCCCTTCCCTCTGTGCCATGTACCTGAGCTGCCCTGCTCTCAGTTGTCATCTCTGAGATGCAGCATTTGAGTACACATCTTGCCATCCTATTTTAGCCATCTGTTAATGTTATATCAGCAGTTTTTCTTTAGTTTCTCAATCTCCCCCTCTGTCTAGCAGGATGAAGTCACTTGGTTCACCTCTTTTCCCATCTCAGTTGATAGATCTGCCTTGTCCTAGATTCGTCTTTCCTCCACATCTCCAAGTTAAAAGCAGTTTCTCTCCCTTTTCCTGCCTGTCAGTACTCCTGTCTGTACCCAAGGATCCTCCCCCCTGAGGAACACAGCCTGTGGGACCCCCTGCCTGGTGTCCAGCCCTGCTCCAGGTGGGATTTCCTCCCCCCTGAGGTGCTGCAGGTGGCCTGATGTCTGTAGGCGAGGGCTGTGGCCACTCTGTTCTGGGTTCAGTCCCTCCCTGCCCCTCCTGGTGCACCTTGTGCTCCCATCCCTTCCCCTGCCAGCCTCCTCTTGCCTCCTGCTCCTCCGTGTCAGGGCTTGTGTGACTGAAATCGTTCCTGCCCTGAGTCAGGCCCAGCCTTGCTGGTTCAGGGAACACCTTGTCCATCCATCATGTGGTTCAAATCATATAAAATCAGGAGAACACAAATCTCTTGGCAAAGGACAGCTGCCCACAGCTCCTCTTTAACAAACATTGTTCAGCCTGTTTGCCTCCCGAGGCTGCTGCTGTCCAAGGCTTCCCTTCCCAAGTGCAGCTGGAGACACGAGGGACGTGGAGTAAATTTCCTATTTGATTTATTGACCTTGTTTAAGCAAGTGAGACTTCTTAAAGGCTTTTTAAGACCAAAAAAATCTTTAGACATGAACTGAAAGGAATATGTGGGTGGTTTAAATCCAGACATGAAGGTATTTTCAAGGCCCTGGGTGAATGCTGCTGTTTGCCATGGTTTTTGGTGTTTGGCTTATTTCCAGAAAGGATAATGGGTATTTGCCTCCTAGCAGTTTTGGGGGCTTGCATTTTGGTTCTCCTCTTGTACATTTTACAATGGTGTTTGATTTAATTGATCTAATAGATTTAATTAGCTAATAGGTTTGGCTTTTTACTCTAACTACACTTTCTTCTTGCAAACAGGCTTTACTGTTGGCCAGAATAAATGAGGTATTTTTTCCCTGGTTCCTAAGTCCTGTGGTGTTTGCACTGTGGTGTAGTTCCCTTAGCTGATAGAAGCATTCCTTAGCTCGTGGGCTCAGGGACACGGGGTGTTCCCTCTCAGTTTGAAATATTTGAAATACTCTTTCCTCTACAGGTTAAATACATTGTTCTACTAAGTAATCACTGTACAAAACCAAATGGAGTTTTGGTCACTATTGCTGGGCAGCTGCAAAGGTGAAGGAGCAGAGCTCATGGGTGTGTTGGAGCAGCTCACCTGTCTGTAGTGGAAGATCACCTTGTGAAATTCAGGGGTGAAAACCACACCTTGCTTTTGGCTGATCTGCAGCAGCTGCAGTGTTTGCCACCAGCCTGTGTCCCAAATAACACCCAGCTGGTTTCTCAGTGAATTGGATACCAGCTAATAATGCTTGGAATGATGAGGTTTCAGCTCTGGAGCTGTGCTGTCACACAGCCAAGTCCCATCTACCTGTGGCCTCTTGAGTCAGCTGCTGGTCAACACTAAAAGAGGGATCTGTGTGCCAGGGTTGCTGATAGCACTGATTAAACAGATGAAGGTGACTGCTTATTTCCTTTGCTTAGTCAAGCCTCAATTACCGCGGCTTTCTGCTGCAGAAGCTCCTGTTTCATGTTTCCCTTCCAGCATTTCCCACCCTTCCCACCCAGTTGCTGATCCTGTGGTAGATACCCTGCTCCCGCGGGGAGTTGCCCAGCAGGTGCTGCAGACCAGTTGGAAGTGGCTGGAGAGCCCAGCTGAGCTGGGGCTGGGGCTGGCTGGGAGCGAGGGCTGTGACCGTGCTGTGCTTGCGTTGCAGACTCGGCAGCCCGTGTTCGTGCAGCTGCTGCAGGGCGTGTTCCGCGTGTACCACTGCACGTGGCTCATGCCCAGCCAGAAGGCCTCCGTGGAGAGCTGCATCCGGGTGCTCTCGGACGTAGGTAAGGAGTGGGTGTGAGCAGAGCTGCCTGCTCAGGCGTGGCCACCCGGGACTTGCTGCTTGTGCGTCACCCTGCCACGGGGACAGTGCCGCTCGCGTCCTGCAGGTGCCACCCGGGGATAACTCGTGGTCCAGGCTCGGTGCAAAGCCTGGGTTGTGCTGATGGATCGTCGTGGTTGAGCAGTGGGTGTTGGCACTGTCACCTGAAGTGCTTTCTCTGTGTAACCTCAAAACTCCCTGCAGTCCTGGTGATCTGCAGCGGGGAGGTACTTTTCATGGAAGCACTGAAATTGGAAAAGCCCTCCCAGCCCATGGAGTCCAAGCCGTGCCCAATCCCCACCTTGTCCCCAGCCCAGAGCTCTGAGTGCCACCTCCAGCCCTTCCTTGGGCACCTCCAGGGATGGGGACTCCAAACCTCCCTGGGCAGTTCCAGTGCCTGACCACCCTTTCGATGGAGAAATTCCTGCTGATGTCCAACCTGAGCCTCCCCTGGTGCACCTGGGAGTGCTACTCCTGCCCATAAATTTGCTCCACCTTCAGTGTCCACAAGAGTAGCTTGTACTGGAGATGGGGTCAAGTTCTGGTTTTGTGTGTCCACGTGTGCCAGCACGAGTTGTTGGGAGTGTGTGTTCAGGGACAGATTCCTACCTCCCACACTTTAAAAACAGTGACAGCTCTGAGGTGTGGAAGCCTCTAAGCATAATCCTGCCCAGGCCTGGCCCTGCACGGGGACTGAGCGCTGCCCTGTTAAAAACGCACTCAGAGACTCATGGAATGGTTTAGATTGGAAAAGATCTCTTCAGGTCATCAAGTCCAACTGTCAGCCCAGCACCGGCACTGTGGTCACCAGTGAACCATGTCCTCAAGTGCCACATTCACAGGTTTTTCTGACCACCTGCCTGGGCAGCCCCTTCTAATGCTTTACAACCCTTTCTGTGAAAAAAAGAAAATTCCTAATGCGCTGATTTCCCAGTGTCTAATCTAAACCTTCCCTGGTGCAATTTGAGGCTGTTTCCTCTTGTCCTGTCAAGGAGAGTTTGTGAAAGGAAGGGGTTGGTAGAAGGAATTGCGTGGACGTTTGTCCTGTTTTTGTGTTAGTTTGTGGGCTCGGGGTCTCAGCTCCCACCGATTCTGCTTGTTGCAGCAAAAAGCCGAGCGATTGCGATTCCCGTGGACTTGGACAGTCAGGTGAACAACCTGTTCCTGAAATCCCACAACATCGTGCAGAAGACTGCCATGAACTGGCGGATGACCGCGAGGAACGCCGCCCGCAGGGACTCGGTGCTCGCCGCCTCCCGGGACTACAGGAACATCATCGAGAGGTTACAGGTGCCTGCACAGCTCCCAGCTCTCACCTGACCAAACCCTGGGGTCTTCTAATTCATTCAGGCAGGACAGACCTGGTTGTCCTGACCCTCATCCACCATTCTACAAATCAACTCACCTCTAGACGTGTGTGTTGTTAATGTTAGTTTAAAGCTGGCTGTGGTTGTCTCCTAGGACATAGTGTCAGCCCTGGAGGATCGCCTGCGCCCTCTGGTCCAGGCTGAGCTGTCAGTGCTGGTGGATGTGCTCCACAGGCCTGAGCTGCTCTTCCCGGAGAACACGGATGCCAGGAGGAAGTGTGAAAGCGGAGGTTTCATTTGCAAGTAAGTTGTCTTGGGAGTCTGGCTTGTTTTGCTTTTTCCCAATCTTCCCATGCCCTGTGGAACGGAGCCGTCTTGCCCAGCTTGGTAAATACCTGATATCCTCTAAAATACCTGTAAAAATCAGTATTTTGTGATGTGGTCACGGCAATTTCTCTTTGAAGGGGAGAAAAAAACCCTGCTTGTTTTCTGGGGAAAGGCTGGTTGAGATGTTCTCCCAGCTAATGCCTAAAAATGTCCTGTTTGCTGCAGGATGCAAATGTCCTGAGCAGTTGTGTAAATGAGTTAAATTTTGAGCTGATCCCAGTTAGTGATACCTGCCTTCACCCCCAGTCACGTTTGTGAGGTGCTGGGTGAACACATCAGGATCAGTTGTTGTCATGGGCATCACCACAGTTAGAGAGGAGGAAAGGGAAAGATTACAAGGTCATGTAGAGGGCAATTGAGAGCAGATCCAGCTTCTCCCATCACCTCGTGGAGGGGTGGGCTCTAGGCAGAGGTTATGGAGGCTGGGCACTGAGTGAGCCCCAAGTGCTGGGTGGGATGGATTTTGGGTTGCACCATCCAGGGCTCTCAGTCTGTTTTTTAACCAAGTGGAATCGATTTCCTACTGCTAAGTGGTTGCTCTGGAGGACCATCAGGTGCTGGATCCCACGGATTCCTTGCTGCCTACAGTCAGAGGGGCTTTTTGGCTCTTCTCCTGCCCAGGGACTGCAGGTTCCTCCACAGCTTCCCCTGGTAGCTGTCAGGTGTTGCTCTGGAGAGAACGCTCCAAAATGGTTGTGTAACCGTGTGATAAACCTTGTTTGCAGCATAAACCAATTAAGATAACCACATATATCTTAGCCCATTTTTAGAGTATTTGCACTAACCTGATTGATGGCTTTTTTCAGGTTAATTAAGCACACAAAACAGCTGCTGGAGGAGAATGAGGAGAAACTGTGCATTAAGGTATTACAGACGCTCAGGGAAATGATGACCAAAGATAGAGGCTATGGAGAAAAGGTAAGGTACAGTCCATCATTCTGTTAAACACTGTCTTTATTCAGTAAAGGAAAATAAAACTGCTCTTTCAAGCTATTTTGTATGTGTAAGCACTTCTAGGCTGGAGCAGGAACAAAACATTTTTAGTCAACTAATACTTTCAAGTCATATTTGAAGTTAAGCTTGTTTCTGTTGCTTTTCTACTTGAGACTGGCAAGTTAAAGTCTAATCCCTGCAGTTGCTGGCACTCTAAAATACCAGTGTTGTTACCGTTTTATGAAGGCTATAACCTCTTTATCTGCTTTCTGGGTCTAGGTGACTCTTCAGGTCATGCAGCCTTGCAACAAGAGGGTATTTTGTAGTTCATTTGAATTTGTGTACAACTGAGTAATCTTGTTGTGATTTATACATGGAAGCTCTCTGTACACCCACCCATGTCTCCTCCTTCCCTTTCCTACATACAGCTCTTGACTGGTTGAGGAGAACGTGTTTCTGTAGGTACAGACCTATTCTTTATTTACATCAGGAGAGTGTGTATGCACCCATATGTTTGTGTTTCTAGAAGTGGCTGCAGTCAGCTCAGACTGGCATTTGGAGATTCTCCTGGAATTCTAATCAGCTGAGGTTCTTCCCATGCCACCCAGTGGGTACAGAGGAACACCCCCTCCAGTGAAGGACTGGGGGAAGCTGTGGTGTGGCAGGGCTCTCACTGCCCCTGCGAGGCTGTGCCCAGGAGCAGGTGCTGTCTCACAGCCGGGTTTGGAGCTGTTGCCTCGTGCTCAGTTCACAACAAAAAGGGCAAAAACTTCAGAGTTCCACAACAGCAGTAATGGTTTGGAGCAGCTGCCAGGGAGGGAGGTGTGCCACAGCAGAGGAACCTGGAGCATGGTGGCCAGCTGGGAATGTCAGCAGGAGGCAGGAGCGGGCCCTGGTGCCCCGGGCTCTGGGGAGGGAGCACTGGGGGCCTGGCACACGAGGGTGTGCACGTGCAGGTGTGGGCTGCTCCCAGCACACCCACGGAGCACAGGCAGTGCCAGGGAGCGGGAGACTCCCAGGAAAATGCCCAGAGGGTAGGGATGGCCAGGGCTGTGCTCCCTGCCCTGCCAGGAACGCTCTTCCCACGTGCTGCCAGGCACAGCCCAGCTCCAGCTGCTGCTCTGCTCCTGCCTGGGGACGTCCTCATTGTGCAGCAGCAGTGTTTCTGAGTAAATTCACTGGCTGGAGGGAATTCCCTAGCCAGCTGCGGGAAAGCAGCACGTCCCTGTGGGATGAGGAGGGAGCAGGCTCGGTAGGGAAGGTCTCAGCTTGGAGCTCATTGTCCTTCTCTGCTCAAGTGGCTGAATCCTGTGCTGGGGCATCACCTTGTGTCCTCTCCTCAGGGTCCCTTTTCTGAGACATCCCACCTGGCAGGGGCTGGCTGTAGCCTGCAGAAGCCAGTCTGCTCCTGGGAGTGGGATTGGTGATCCTCTGTCGAGTGCTGGTGTTTCCTGATATTCAGCACTGGGGTTCTAACAGATTGACCACAGATCACATTTTACACTTCTTTAGCAGACAGATCAGTGTATCCTCTCCTGTTAAAAGAGCCAGGAGCCACTGTCCAAGGTCACCTTAAGTAATAAAAGCAGTGGGTGATGCATACTGTATATGTTATACACCAGTGAGACCCAAATCAAAGCTTTGAGAGTTTTCCTTAAATGCCGTCTGCCACTGAGAGGTTTTCCAACATGGAAATTAATTTCTAGGAGTTTCCTAGACTTTATTCAGCTAGCTTGGATGAAGCACTATTTCTAGAAGCTGCAGTTAACACACCTTGCACCATTCAGACCATGGAGAACCCCACAAGATGCTAAAAAATCTTCAAAGTGTGGCAGAAGCATTAATTTCTGAAGCAGTAGCTCAGTTACCTAAGGAGTCAGGATCTGCCTGCCTGCGAAGTGATTTCCGAGTCGGAAGAAGCAGCTGATTGCTCACAGATAGACTGTGAATAGTAGTAGAACAGCTTTTGCTGTCTGGCTGTGAGCAGTGCAGTCGGATTTGTTCTCCCTTGTGACTCAGAGAACTGAATTTAGTCGCCACCTAAAAGGCAGCACCTTTTGTTTTTAAAATCATCCTGTAGTGTAACAAAAAAAAAGAAGGAAAAAACCCTCTTATGTTGTAAAAACCCCATTGTAAATCCTGGAGTCCCTATGTAGAGGTGGGTTCCACACATCAATGTGGCAGAACTTACCCTTGTGAGCAGCTTATTGACCTCACAAGCACAGAACCACAGGAATGGCTTGGCTTGGCTTGGAAGGGACCTTAAAGATGACCCAGTTCCATCCCTGCCGTGGGCAGGGACACCTTCCATAGCCCAAGGTGCTCCAGCCTGGCCTTGAACCCTTGCAGGGATGCAGGGGCAGCCACAGGTGTTCTCTCTGGGCAGCCTGTGCCAGGGCCTCCCCACCTTCACAGGGGAGGATTTCTCCTGCCAGCCCACTGCAGCCTGTCTCAGTGCAGAGCTGTCACCCCGTGCCCTGTCCCTCTGCCAGGGCTCTCAGCTGTCCCTGCACGCCCGTGTGCAGCCTCAGAGCGCTGGGGCAGTTTGGCAGCACCTGTGACTGTGCTGCAGCCCCACGTGGTGCTCGCTGCAACAGCCTGAGCTGCGCAAGGATGGGGCTCCTCCTCTGCTGCTGGATCTGCCAGCCCACAGAGCACCTCAGCCCCCTGGCCCTGGGGGAGAGGTGGGCAGTGCAGGGAGGGCACGGGGCGTGCTCCTGTCACCCAGGGCCCAGCTCCCACAGCTGGGGCTCCTCAGCAGCGAGCAAAACCCGTGGGGAGAGCACAGATGTACAGAAGCCTGTGGGAAGGCTGAAATTTTTACATATTGCTGAAGACTCCTCGCTTGGCACACGCTCAGGATGGCTCAGTGACGGGGAGCATACTGTGGAGTATTTAATAGGCACAAAACTGCACTACATTGACAGTGTAGGCTAGACCCAAGTTTTTCACTGTGCTGAAACATGTCATTCATGCACGTCTCTCCGGGTGCCTAGCAGCTGACTCGCCTCAGCTCTGCGGGACTTGCATTGGAAAGCTCCATTTTTCCTCCCAGAGTGGAAATGCAGCCCCTGCCCTGCTGCTGCTCACGGCTTGTGACGCTCCCGTGCCCAAGGGTGAAGTCCTTGGCTCCGGGTCAGCCAGCCCACGTGGTTCCTCGCTGGCACAGGAACAAAGCCAGGGCACATCCTGCCTCCCGAGCTCCCTGGCACAGCATTCCCAGCAGTGTCTGTTCCCTAACCCGGCGCTGGCAGGTGTTCCTCGTGCCCACTGCAAAAATAATGTTGGATTGCAGCATTAAAGCATTAAATGATTTATAAGATCCTAACATGAAATTTATGTGTCGTTTCTCTTACTAATCCTTGCTTTCAATTCTTCCCCTTCTTTCTTTCCCGGCAGATTACCATTGAATTGGATAATGCTGAGGTTTTAATTTTATTTCTTTTCTCCAGTGTTGTTTCTATGGTGTTTGTTTTACCAGTAGCCCTGTGATCTGTCCTGTCTCTGCAGCACTGAGCGTTCTGATTTGTGTGCCTGTGTCAGTGAATTAGTGGAGTTTTCAGTCTGCTGTGTGTCTATCCTGGGAGTAGTTACCATAACTAATGCCATATGTCATTACTTGGAATATTAATCCAAATGGAGTTACCGTTTTTGGTTGTCTGCAATCAGCTAGTGCCGTGGTAGATCCCGTGAAGTTTAGGATCAGAGCTGGAGGATGAACTGCTCTAAGCAGCCAGCATTCAGCACTTGGCCACCATTCCTGTGCCAAATGTGAAGGGGTTATTTCTTTTTATTTGGAACACTAAATAGTGAGGTTCAGTGGTGTCTGTGCAGAAGAAGGTGGGTGCAGGTGGGACTGGGGAGGGGGCAGGTCCTTGTGCAGAAACCATGCTGCTGCTTTTCCCAGAAAGGTGACAGTCCTGCACTCGTGAGAGCATTCCAGTGCCCTTCCTGCGCCTCTCCGGCGGGTTTGGGTGTGAAGCCACGTCAAGCAGTGGAGTGGGTGGTGTGTAACCCTGTGGAATGGGTGGCTTGGGAAGCTATTTCTGGGTGAAAAGCTTCCTGCATCACCCCGGGGCTGGCACTGCGCTGTGTCCATGCTGGCACGGGCAGAAGAGCCCTGTTTGGAGGAAAACTTGGAGTTGAACTGAAAGGAAGCTTTCCAAGGACTCTGACAAGCAGAGTGTCTGGTCGGGGCAGCAGCGCAGGGCGGAGGGAGCTGAGCTGCCTCTGCTGTGCAACTTCCTCATCAGCTCAAAAAAACCCTGGTGTGGGCGTGGGATTTGCATAAATGTATAATACTGAGAAAGTGATTGACTGGCACCTTATTTTACTGAAATACCACGGAAAAAAGAAATATTTTCCTCTCAGTGCTTTGTTTCCTGTGTTCTCTCCCAAGCCAGTCTTTTATTTGGAACAAAGCTCAACCACTTAAAATGTCTAAAGCATTTCTGACCTTTATTTAGTGGAGTAGGTAATGAAATCTACAGAAAGCAATTTATGGTGTGGCTTGTTAATTTTGATGTTAATCACCTGAATTCACTGGGTAAACTTCATTCTGAAAATTGAATATTTGGGGACCTTGCCTGGTGAAATGGATTTGAAAGCCAAACTGTTTGTCACTAAAGTAGACAAATACTGTGCACATCACCCAGGCTTGGCCTGGAGGGTGTTTTTGTTCAGGAGGGCTTTTAGGGCTGGAGCTGAAGGTCCCTTCCCTAAGAAATGGGTTTCCCATCACTAGTTTCAGCCCAGAGTCTGATTTTTGACCTGAAAGACAAATTTCTTGTTGCACAAGTTCATCTCCTGCCCTGCCATCACCTCTGAGCTGTGCTGGGATGAGATCTCAGGTGTGTCCCCGAGCTTCACACACGCTTCTGGCATTACAGAGGTGCTCTGCTGTCTGTTTCTCTGGGTTTTTTGTTAATAAGCCCAGATTTTTTCACCTCTTACCTGGAGCATACATACCAGCAGCCTGCTCTGGTTTCCCAAGTTAACCTGTAGCACAGAAACGTTTCCATCAGGCCAGGTCCTTTGGATGATGTGCTGCTGCAGCTTCCCGGAATAGCACGTGTGTATATATATAATTTTAGCTTGGAGAAACTTCAGAGAGAAAGTTGAATTGTTTAATTGCAAATTAAGTCGTAATGTGAAACTCTTTCCCCTTTGGTTTCTGGCTGTGATGTGCTGTCTTTGCCTGCAGTAAATCAGCCAGAGCATGCAGAGCAATTTAGGATTTGGTCTGGAGGCTGCAAAGGAGGAATTTTATTGCTCCTTGATGGAGCAAGTGCACGGAAGGAGCAGGTGTGTGTAACCATCAGCACTGAGCACTGGCTGAGTAGGGAAAGGGATTCAGATGGAGTTGAAACCATTGGCAAGTTTCAGAAATCCTGGGGTTTTCTGTTTTTCTTATTTTCCCCTTGTTAGCCCTGGAAGCCGCAAACATTTAGGGCAAAGAATACAAAAATCTCCATTATTAGTAGAATTAACTTGCTTTTCTGTCAAAACTATGCACAATTTAATTGTTTTGATCAGCTGAAATGCTCCTTATTCCCTCAGGGGAAACTCCACTGAAGTAACTGTTCATGGCATGATTTCATAGTGGCTTTTTATGTAGGCTGAGTTACCTTAGTTGTGTCCTGCAAAGTACTCCCAGGGAGCAGTGGGTCCAAAAAATAAAAGATATTAAAAATGCCAGGTGATGCATGTGTTTGTTAGTGAAAGTTGTGATAGAAAGTCATGATAGACCCTCTTTGACATTTTTGTGAGTGAAGAAAAGAGTGTCCTTTGGAAGTGGGGGAATAATGCTGGAATTCCCCCAATGGCAGGAAATCCCCTGAGTGTGGGCTTGGCACCAGCCCCAGACAGTACTGGGCTGAGCTGAGGGGCTTGGGGTGCTGGAGAAGGTGGGGTGGAAGGGAACAGCAGGGCTGGTGCTGTTGCCCTAACTCACTTGCTTTCTATCGAGGGTTTATCTGTAATTCCCTGTGCACTGGAAAGGAGGGACAGGGAGGAGCTGCAGTTTTCCAAGGAGGAGTGGTGCAGCGCTGATGGAAATCCAGAACCATGGGGAGCTGTAAACTGTGTCACACCACACTTGCACCGTGGTTCTGTCCTGGACTCGGGGAGCTGTGTGCTCAGAGCTTGGCCTTTGGGTGGTGTCGGGGCTGCTCCTTGCCCCTCCTGGAGCGCGGGGTTGGGATCAGGAGCTGCAGGCTCTGACTGGAGCTGAAGAGCTCAACAGGGTGTGTTTGACATAGCTCTGTGCAGGTGTCTCAGGTGCTAAAGCCAAAACCCCAAGGCAGGGCATTGTCCTTAAAAGCCCTTGGGCTGAGCCTCTGTCCATGGCCTCCTGCCTGGGATGGAGCTGCTGCCTGTGCTGCTGTCTCAGGGCGGAGGTAAATTCTTCCTTGGTGCCACAAAGTGCGAATCTTCACACAACAGCGACAGCTAAACCCTGCTTGTAATTAGACAACAGCTTAATTTGCTGTTAATTCAATCCCCAACCCACCGAGAGGTGTGGGCGCGGCGCAGATTGCCCGGAGCTGTGGTGCGGGCCGAGCTGCACCGTGGGCTCCCTGCGCTCCAGGCCAGCCCAGCACGGCCTGGGAAGGACATTCCCGTCCGTCCCGCCCTGCCCGGCACTTGGGCACACCGTGGCCCAGTTTCCCCGTGCGGTGCGAGGCCTGGCTACTCAAACACCCCCGTCGTGGAGAACCCGTGGGTGTTTTAGGGCCCGCCAGGCAGGGCCGCGTTGGTGCCGACCTGCAGGTGGCACGCGCAGGATGCCGAGCGGCGCTGGGAGATGGCCTACTTTGCTGCCTTTTTTTTTTTTTTTTATTCCTCTTTCCCCTCCCAGCCACATTGCAGTGAGCTGTTCCGCTGGGCACCTGCCAACATTCAGGCAGCAGTTACATAAGAAGAGCTTTTTTTCCTGGAATTTAGGCCCGCTGCTGATGTGTGACCTTCAGCAGTAATTGCCAATAAAGGCGGTGGGGATGTTTACAGGCACCGGCGCTGGCCCGCAGCCGGTGCCGGTAGCGGCCGAGCCCGGGGCTGCTGCTGCTGCTTCCCAAGCCTGATATCCCACACCACTGCAGCTCTGTTTCATTTTCCAGGGTGAAATGGGGTTGCTCTGCTGCTTCCCTCCAACCCTTAGGACTGGGGTAGGGGCCAGCAACCACCCAGCCAAATCCAGCAGCACTCTGTAAGCGCCCGGAGTTCCCCTTGTAGTTATTTCGTTATTTTTTAGGGTTGTGCTCAGGTTTTATCTGTTTTTTCAGTAGTGACTCTTCTTTATGCAGCTGATATATCTACAGGCAGCTCTATCCAGTGAAATGCACTTGCAGACCCACTCACTAGAGTTTAGGTTTGGGTTTTTTTCACCTCTTTGCTTTGGTCTTGAGGTTTCAAGTAGGTGAAAAGGGAACTGAAAATCCTGGTTCAAAGCAGTTGCCTGAGTTAACCTTCTCACTGCTCTTTATCTATGATAAACTAAAATTCCAATGGCTATGGTGCAAAATGTGTGCTGTTTTACGCATTTTTGATTGGAGTTAGGAAATGTATTAACCTCTTCAGAGCCGGAAAGCTGCACTTGGGAATTATTTTCCTTGCAGAGGGCTTACTCCAGAGTCATTTCTCTTGTGTATTTTGCACTTAGACAGTGCTTCACTTGTTATGTCTCGAGCAGAGGAAATGCAGGCACTCATAAATTTTTGTGGGCTGCCTTATATTTTTTTTTTCCCCTTGAGAAATCCTGCAATCATTGGACTGGTTTTGGTTTTCTTTTTTTTTTAACGCGGACTGGAATTGGTGAGCTCTTTGGAAAAGGAGACTGGAACATTTCTTAAAGTTACTTGTCACCAAAAAAATAATAGTTACACCATCTTACTGGTTAATTAAAACTGCTGCCGTAAAATGTGTTGTGAAGGGAGTTCTTACTGTGTTCAGTTACTGTAGAGGTCCTGCAAGATCGAGGATTTAAAGAGAAGGAAGTGGTTGAGCTCCCACTAAAGGGCAGAGACTGAGGACTCCCGCTCCTGGAAAGTCCCAGCCCAAGTTAAAACATGCATTCTCCACTGGGAACTCTGGAAAATGAGGGAAGGCATTCCCGTAGGCAGATCCTGGTGACCTTTGGGTGCAGGCACTGGCAGCCCTTGTGCCAGATTTGCCACCTCCTCGACTGGCAGTGCACAAAGTCTCTGCACATTCCCTGCGATGAGGGAGGATGTTCAGCTGTGTCCCTGCCCTGGGTGTGTGGTGAGGCCAGGGCTGGGAGCCTGGGGGAGCTGGGGGGTTGCCCCTGCCCCCAAAACCCCACGTGCCTTCTGGGGGACCTGTGCCAGGACAAGGTGCTGCCCCACATCTCCTGCCGCTGCCTGATTGAGGCAGGTCTGAGATCCTCCATCCCTGAAAATGCAACGTCTGTACAGGGGGAAATGTAACGTGGGAAGTTTGTCAAAGCAGTTCAGTGCTCTTGGGTCCCAGTTATTCCCCTCTGCCCTGAAACTTCTCCATAACAAGTCAAATGCTTGTTTGACAAACACCTACAGATCATCTGCAGGGGCTAGAAAGTTCCTATCCGAATTTTTCCTCAGCTCCACAAGGTAACAATGTTGGCTTTACAAAGGGGACTTGGCAAGGAAGCTACGCAGAGTTTTGTGGTATTTTGAAGGAGTTATGAAGAGCAGCAACATAATTTGTGCTCTTGTCTGTTGCCACGAATCAGACAAGGTGATGCTTTTGCTGTGTGTGCCTTTCAAGGAAGAGCTGACGGTATTTCAAAGGGAAAAGCAGAGAAGTTCAGAGAAGGGGGGGAAAAGTGGAAAGGAACTTGCAGGACTCAATGTGAACAGCCATTCCCACTGGAATTCCAGCTGATACTGGAGATGGCAATGCAGGAGCCAGAGCAGAGGCTTCAGAATAACATTTAGCTGACATCTTCACTCTAGTTCCCCGCATCTGGATGTACAACCTGGCCGTCAGAAGCTCAGTGTGCTATTTGGCTGACTCCATAGCTGTTTTTTTCCCTTTTTATTTCCTCCTCTCTGCCAAATGTCTCCCCCTGCCACCCCAGTAATGAGATGCCATATGCGTGGAGTTGGGTCAGTTCCTGAATTCACAGATTTCGGGACCAGAAGGGACCTCTCAGTGACTGAACCCGGCTTCCTGCACAGCCCAGGGCATCCTGCTCCTCACCACTGTGTATCCACGGAGCCAAATCCGTGGAGTTTGGCTCAGCTTCCTCAGAGTGCTCAGTGCTGAGTGAGGATCTCCCAGGACAGGTGTCAGTTTACTCTGGCCTTGCACCAGCTGGTTGCTTTCCTGTCCCCTTGAGAGGGGTGTTTGGAGAAAGACCTGAAGGAGTCGTGTGGAGGTTTGGAAAGTGTCATCAGTTCAGCAGTCTGAGGGTTGTCACCTCTCAGTCCTTTGAACTCCAGGGCGGCCTGAAGCGTAGGAGATTTGTGCTTGGAATTGTGCTGGTTTGTCCATTATTTTGTCAAAATTCCAGCATCTGATGAGGCTGAAGGGAAAAGGATCAGGTTTTTGAATGTGTGTTTTTGTGCTCTCACAAACATGGGGGGGCTTCTGGTAAGATTACTTCCCTCTCATTCATTTACAGTGTGTGATGCTTTCCAGCCTGTTTTGCTGAAGCCACTCTCTGGAGCAGCCCCAGTCTGTGAACTGGAATCTCCACCAGCCTTTTAAATGCATTTCAAGCCTTTTCAGTGCTCGGTGGTCTGGGTCTTTTAAGACTGCATAATTGAGTTTAAAAAAAATTGAGAAAAGCAATTCTGATGCTTCAGACCTGAATGAAAATCCTTCTGCTTTTCCTCAAACCTTTTCCACTCCATCACAGTAGTAGTTTGAATTTTCTGTTAAGGAAGAATTAGACAAGTTTCATCCTGATTTTTGTTTTGAAAGCAAATGAGAATAGAACTCTGAAGAATTCCTCCAAACTGTAAAGGAAAAGGATGGAAAGCTCATCTGTATCTCAGAAATTGAGATGTAATGAATTCACCCTGGAGCTGTCACGTGCTCTGGTGGTTTCTGAGGGGGAAACATCCACTCTTGAGTCAGACAGTCCATTCTGGGAAGCACACGTGGCCGGTGCTGGGGAAATGGATGCTGGAAGCATTCCGATCACCAGAGGGTCAGAGGTTGTACGTCTCCAGTCATGGCTCATGAGGAGTGGTTTGCTGGCCAGCCTTGGGGGAGTGGAAACTTCAAAGGAAGAGAGGGCTTTGCACAGTAAGTTGAAAGGACCTTTCCCTGCTGCTTGTAAAAAGCACAGATGTTGGACTCTGACCCGGCCACCCGCTGGGTTCCAGTTTAAAAGCTGTCCACTGTGGCCTGCTACTCACCTGGCTGTGTTTGGTATTCCACAAACCTGCCCCTGCCCCCCAAACCATCCCTTTCTTGTAGCTGAGAGCTGAAATATATGGAGGCACGAGAAATCTTAAAAAATTACTGCTTCAGGCTGCTCTCGCACCCTGTTCAATCCTTGTGAGGCATGAGGTCATGCTTTGCTGTTGCAGCACGCTGGAGAGTGCAAAGTGTAGTACAGCAACTACAGCTCAATGGTTCTTTGCTATTTGAACCCATTCTGGCTCAAAGAATAATCATTTCAGGATTTGGAGTTTGTATTCCTACTGGAAGATTGCTGAGGGCTGTGCTGCTGTGGATGATCCACGTGGGCACTGCCCAGGGCGGTGGTTTTGCTCCCAGGTCAGTGTGCGGGGCTGGCTCTGATGTGCTGTCTGTGCCACAGAGGGAAGGCACAGGAATCTGAGCTGGAATCTGTAATTTTAGCTTGGGAAAGAGCAAACTAATTTTATGCTGATTCTTCATCTGTGCTGGTTTTCAACCCCAAATATAAACGTATTGAAATGGGGTCAAGGTATCAACAGCCCAGGAATCCCAGAATGGTTTGGATCGGGAGGGACCTTAAAGCTCATCCAGTGGCACCCCCTGCTATGGGCAGGAATGCTTCCCACTATCCCAGGTTGCTCAGAGCTCCATCCAGCATGGCCTTGAACACTTGAAGGGACGGAAAACCATCCAGTTTCTCTGGGAAACCTGTACCAGTGCCCAGAAGGAAACTTTTGTTTGGAATCCTGAGCCCAGCAGTCACGTCCACTTGACCTGTCAGCTTCAGTCTCCCCTCCCCAGGAGGAAGGGACCTCATTTCCCCTGCAGGGGAACAGGCCCAGTTTCCTTGCTGCTGTTGGCTCCTGGAGAAGGCAGGGATGTTTCCTGTGCCCCAGGCAGGTTTGCAGGGGTGCTGCGGTCGGGACAATGTGCCCAGGCTCCCGGTGACCTGACACGGGCCCAGCCGGGGAGCAGCGGGCCGGGCAGGGACGATGTGTTCCTCGGCAGGAACGAGCTGCTTCCTGCTCACTTGTGCTCCTCTGGGTTAAATCCTCCCGGCTTCCATTTGGCCAGAGAAGGCGTTTGCATGCTTGAGACGTGTCCAGGAGCGGTGACAATGCAAGGAAGCGACTACCAAAGGCCGTGGGAGCTGGCCAGGAGCAGAGTCCCTTGGGAGGAGAATGGAGAAGGGTCTTTCCTGGCCAAGGAGCCCCTGCTCGTGGAGCACTGCAGGGGAGGCGCTGGCTCCTGATGCTCTCCTTCCTGGGAAGTGGAGTCTTGTTTTTCCTACTCCTGGATTTGTGGCCTCCCTCTCCCTTTGCTGGGCGCTCCCCGGGCTGCAGCAGGTCCTGGCTTGCTCTCCCAGCCTGTGCTCCCACTGGTCTGTCCGTCCCTGTGGCCTCTGGGCAGCCAGGGCCACGAATGCCTGGCTCAGGTTGGGGTTACAGGGTTGTGAATGTGTTATTTCCTGGTGTCTGCTCCTGAGAAGTTACAGCAGTTTCCTCACAAATCAGCAGTTGAGTTTGAATGTTCAGCTCTCTGTTGTGTGTCTCTGCTCGACTAGATAAAAGTTACTTGCCTTCATCTGTTTCAGTTGAAGATCAGCATTTTAAATTTGAAAAGCTGTCACCGTTCAGGCCCTTACTTCATTGCTCCTGTTTGGTGCTGTACCGTGTATCTTTTATCTTGAGGAAAGCATGTTTATAGATGAGAATCCACAAAATACGTTTTTTTAAACTAAAATTATAAGGCTGCTGCCTTTGTGATACACAGCCCTGGCTTCCTCCTCCTCCCCAGTGGATGGATGTGCAGCATTCCAGTCACAGATCCTGGGGGTGTGGACCCCAGAAGCGCTCTGGGCACCTGCAACTACATTTCTTTGCTTGTGCCTCTGAGTTCATGCAAAGCAGTTCGGGATGTTCAAAGGATATCTACGAAATTTCCCAAATGTGGCCCTTTAAGGAGCAGGGTGGGAGGGTGTAAACAGTAATTACAGCTATAATTAATTTGTGATGATTCAGCTGAAGTCAAGTGCTTTGCCAGTTCCCTTCCCCTCACTGTTGACCACTGGATTGCTGTTGGGGTGAAAGATTCTGGAGGAATGACTAATTTTTTTGCATTTTACTTTCAACTAGCTGCCGCAAGCTCCAGAAACGGAGAGCCCTGTAGAGGTGTGTCAGCCACCTATATTTGTACAACACACAAATATTGGTGTCTCAGTAGTCCTAGTGGAGTGTCTTGTTGGTAAAAACCCCTGTGAAATGTGTGTTCCTGCGTGGTGTTAGACAGTGGAAATGAGCAGATTTGTTGAAGCGGTTTCAATCCATTACAGCATCAGCGTAGTAGTCTGAAAATATAAATAAAATATAAACTAATGCTAAGGCTGTTCCTTTCAGCCATTTCCCTTATGCTTTAAGGGTGGCACTGGGAAAAGTCTCCTCTCAAATTTTCCTGCATTGGCAAAATGAGACTTCATTTTGGTTCCTAATGCAGAATTTGGTTTTCTCGTTGCCTCGCATACTTAAATACTTAAAGGAAAGGGAGGTGTCAGAAGTTCTTAGTGGAAGCTTCATATCTCCAGAGCAACTGGTGTCCCATTTAAAATGCCCCAGTGGATGATGTCTGGGTCACTGCATATTGTCAGGGTCACTGGTTCTAAAGGAATTGGATATGTAGGAACATGTCCTTTATGTGCATAAAGCAGATTATTTGCCAAAAAGAAGGCAGGAAAACTTATCAAATCTTAAATTCCTTTGAAATTCATGGGACATCCAGACATGGCTTTGGCAGATTGTACCACTGGGTGCCAAATCAGTGCAAATCTAAAAGAAACAACCCGGAAGTCTAAATCTTGGGAGAGTGTTGATTCTCTGAGCTGTATAGACGTGAAGGTTTTAAATGTGAAATCATGTAGAAAAAGAAATGTTTGTGGTGATTTAGACCTTTGTATTTGTAATTTTTGTGGAATAGTGTTTAAATGTAACCTGAAACTCTGAGTGGTCATCAAATGGATTTGAGATGTTTGGGAGATGGCTCCTGGTTTCTGATGGGTCCCTGTGTAGAACAGTTATTCTGCACCTTTCCAGATGCTTTAAAGCAGCAAAACCTCAATGTGCTTCAGCTTTGCAAAGCGGAAGTTGCATTCCTGGAAATGAGTATCTGAAATGGGAGAGATTTGATTTGGAAACATGCATGTGCCAAGGGGCTCTGTTCAGTGACTCCCCACTGACATCCCCGAGCGGGAAGGGAGCCCCCCCGGATTGTTCCAGAGGCCCTCCCCAGTCTCAAATGAGTTTCAGTGACCACGTTGGGATGTGCTGGAGTCCCTCACCCCCAGAGTGTGTGTCCCGAGGGCTGGGGGGTACCTGTGTGTCTGTGCATGGGCATGCGTGGGCTGAGCTCCCCGAGAGCTGTGTGTGTCCCTGGGAGCTGTGGCACCGGGCAGACGCTGTGTTTCCTCCTCGGAGCCCCGGGGCTGCCGGCACACGTGCATGCCAGGGGGGCAGGGCAGAGGGGGCAGCGCTGCCAGGGCTGCCAGAGGGCAGGTGTCCTGTTTCGATGGCTCGTCAGTCCGTCTCCCTCATCTCCCCCCTCGCATCCAGCTGTGACTTCCCCAGTATTCCCCTGAGTGCCAAGATGTTGGTGTCTCTTGAGTGTTGTTCTGCTTTAAAATGAACTTTCTGCACGCGCAGCAGGAGCTTGATCAAACTCTACCGCAGAGGCAACTGGAGGACCATAGAAGGGTATGTACAGCAGTCAAGCACAGTCAGAACTAATCTCTGCCTTTCCCTTTCCAACAGTGAAGCCTAAGTCATGTGAGGAACTTGTGCGGTTCAATGCTGCCTGTTGGGCTCTTGGAAAATCTAGAAAACGAGCCCTGTTTACAGAGTGAGGTGCTGGAGCCCTTCTCTGGGGTTACGTGGAAGGGATGAGTGCTTGGCTGCTCCGAATTAAACTCAGGCCCTGGTCTGGTCCATTCACACCATCAAAACACTTCCCTTGGGTGGCGACACTCAGTTGTGGAGTGACATTAATCAGTGTTTGTGGAGTTGGCTGCTCTGGCCACACCACCCCTTTGTAACCAGCCAAGCTGCAAAATCAGCATTGTTGGTCCCTTTCTCCACTTCTTCTGCTCTTGCAGCTGGGAGCACAACAGCAGCAACTTATAACTGCTCTAAAATATTAAAGATGCTCTGTTTTAAAGCTTATAGCAGGTTTCTGGTATCACTTAGAGCTGTGTGTTGCATCTGCATTGCTGGTACGTGTACAGTGATGTTTCTGTGTGACTCACTCTTACTTTACCTGGTGGTGAATGCAGATGAAACTGGACGCTGTTGGGCTTTTTTCTAGGTACCATATTTGATTTTTCTGGTTACTGCCAAACATCTGATATTTGTTTGCACACTGCCCTCATCAAAGTGGTGCACAGCACTAACAGGATGGTTAAAAGCTGTTCTGGAGCCAAGCATTGCAGCTGAATTAATTAGAACATTTCTTAAATGCCTCTTATTTTTTCTCCCTTCTACTTTGATCACATACTCCTATTTCGTTAGCTGATACCGTGGGTTTGGATAAATTTATAGGAACCGAAGCTTTTCTTCCCAGTTAGAATGTGAAGTGCTGGTGAGTGTGCATTGCCAGATCTGGGAAGCCATGGACCAGCACACTCTGACTAGAAACAACTGCTTGATACTTGTTCCTGCTTGTATTTTCTGGTGATTTGTCTTGTTTTGGATACACAACGCCTACAAACACCAGAGGGGCCTGTCCTGGTCAGGTCTCCACTCACCCCAACTATTTTGACCATGGAATAGAAATCACCTCCTGCTCCACAAGGGGCCAGAAGGAGAATCTGGAGGCAGCTGCAGGAGCTTTAGTTGGCCCTCCTGAATTCAGGCAAGGTGCAGTTTGCTGAGCAGCTGTTCTTGAGCCTGGCTGTGTGTTACCTTTGTAGTGAGTAGTAAAAATCATTGGTTTAAATGCCGGCTGACACCCTGGCTGCCAGTTAGCTCAAGAGAGGAGGAAAAAGGTACTGTGAGAGCTCCCTTGTAACCATTTGTGTCCTAGGGCTCATCTGGGTGTCAGGTTGCCTTTCTAATCAGTGCACATGTACAAGGAAGATGTAGTTCAGGGTTTTTTTTTTTTTGTCTGGCTTGGCCTTGTTGTGTCACATAGGCTCCCCTACCTGCCAGGCCGGGAGCAGGGAGCTGGATACAGCACTGCCTCGTGTGCTAAACACTCCCATGTTGCTGTCAGTCACGGGAGCTCCTCCGGGGCAGGAATTTGCTGGAGCTCCTGAGCCATCTCCCGCCTGTCCCACACGTTCACTCTTTGGCCCAAGCAGTGATGGGAAGCGGATGCCCCTTGGAGAAGTGCTCATCTCCTTCTACTGTTGTTTCCACAGGAATTTTCCTTTTTTTCTGTTGTTTGGGAGCTTTTGGAAGCAGCTGGTTGGAACACTGACTTTGTGTTTACTTCACATCCTGTTCCCTGACACTTGCTCCCTCCCCATGTGATCCCATAAAATGCAGCTCCCGTGCTGCAGCTTTCACGCTGATAATCCACAGGAGCCCTTTCTGGGCTGCTGGATTGTGGTGACAGGGTGGCAGTGGGAGCCCTGACTTGAGCCCCAACCCAGTGGGGAGGGCAGAGATCTCTCACCAGCTCCAGGAATGTGCTGGGCTTCTCCCTTTGGAAGTGATTTCTGAAATATAGTAAAGAACTTGATTGTCAGACAGGCTTTTGTCTTTTTTCTTTTGGGGTATAAGGATTTCTTGAAGTGACCTTTGTGAGTGCCAGCTGTGTATCCGATCAGTGGGACTGCAGCAGGGCTGGAGTTCTGTACAAGCCAATTCATGCAGGTTTATGTTGTTCCATTTACTTGTGTTTTAAAGGCCTCCTGTGAAAGTTTAAAAAGTAAGGCTTCACTTTTATGACGGCTAATGTATTAAGTGACATCTTGAATCTGTACTCAGACAACCGATTTCATTTGAAATACAACTGAAAATCAGTGACAAGCACGTGTTTTGTGAATGGAATTAAAGAGAAGGCTCTTTAGGCCATAGGACATATTTTTAATGTAAAATTATTTTTGGCTAGATCGATTTTTTTTTTTTTTTTNTTTTTTTTTTTTTTTTTTTTTTTTTTTTTTTAGGAAGTTATTATTTATTTTCTGAATCCTCAGAAAAGCCCCTCCCTCCCCTCTGCAGCACTGTCCCGGGATGGTACTGCTGTAGCCACGCTGCCATTAGCAGGGCAGGAGCTCCCAGTGACAATAATCCCGTTTTCCTTTGTGCACAAAGACCTCACAAAAATCCCTTAATGCCCATGCGGTGTTTGTGTGCTGTGGTTGCTGGCAGTGCTGGCTTTGTCCGGCTCCCTGAATTCCTAGGAATTCCTGGGAAGGCTGAAGTGACAGCGGTGGGGTGACGTTCCACCTGGAGGTGTTGGATCTCCGCTGGCTCGTGCTGGGGCTGTGCCGGAGCTCCCGGGATCTGGGGTTGTGTGGGGACCTGCCCTGTGCAGTGCCGTGTCCTGGGATGGGATGGGAGGGCTGGCGTGACTCGGGCAGCTGCCGGCGGGGAACAAAGAGCCGGGATCCAGCGGGATCGCTCGGGTTTCCGCTCGGCAGCTCATGGATCACGTCAGCTGCTGGTGGAGGGACAGCGAAGCGCGGCCCTGGAGGGTTGGTGGGATGGCAAAACAGGAGAGGTGCGAGGAGATGGGATTGCTCCTCACAGAATCGTTTCTAGCATTCCTCTTCCTCTAATTCACCTCTTAACTTTGTGTTGGTGCTGTACCGATGCAACTTTTTTGCATTTAAGACCAAGACAATAGAACTTAATTAAAAGAAAACTCTCCGAAAACTAAATCTGACTAGAAAGCTTTACACAAAAGTAAACTGCAGCTGTCTCTGTGCTGCATGGGGGAACCCATAAACTTATTGAGCCCCACGAGACCCCCCTGGTGTCCCAGCCTGCCCCAGCACATCGGGAGCTGCTCAGTGGATTTTTCCAACTCTCCAGGGTTTCATGCCCCCTCCCTCACCCAAGGAGGGTACTGGTAACAGCAGCCCTGCTGCCAGTGAGCACGGGTGGTTGGTTTGTCCACGGGGCTCCCATCCTGATTCCCTTCTGCTCTTTGACTGCAGGGCGAGGCCCTGAGGCAGGTTCTGGTGAACCGCTACTACGGCAACGTGCGGGCGGCCGGACGGCGCGAGAGCCTCACCGCCTTCGGCAACGGGCCCCTGTCCGCCGGCGGCTCCGGCAAGGCCGGCCCGGGAGGTAGGACGTGCTCTGCTCATCCCTGGGGCTGGGTGTTCCTGACAAATCAGCACCTTACAGATGAAATCGGGATGTTTTTCCCTCATGGTTCTTCCTATGAGCTCCCAGAAAGTAAAACTGTCCACGTGGATGGCTGCAGTTGAGAGCCAAGTTAAGCAGACAGAGCTCTTTGTGCTTTCCGGTGACTGCCTTGGGTTGGCTTGAAGTTTGTGACGCTGCTTTGAATAAATGTACTTAGAAATCCTGATCAATTTAATATTTGCAATAATATCTGAGAAATGTGCTCATAAGGATGTCAGATTATTAACCATGTCTGGAACAGAAACATTTTGTGGTATTGCAGAGAGATTGTGGGGTAGGAGGGGCAAAAATTCCATTTGAAGTCAGTTATACAGTGAAATTCATTTAATGTGAGGCCATTGCTAAAAAAGTCACTAATGGAATCACACAATGGGTTTGGTTGGATTGGAAGGGACCTTAAAACTCATCCTGTTCCACCCTCTGCCATGAGCAGGGACACCTTCCTCTGTCCCAGGTTTCTCCAAGCCCTGTCCAGCCTGGCCTTGCCAGTCCCACGAGGTCAGTGCCGACCTGTTACTCATGATCACCTTTACAGGAGGAAGCTCCGGGTCGAGCTCCATGAGCCGAGGGGAGATGAGCCTGGCAGATGTCCAGTGCCACCTGGATAAAGAAGGTGCTTCCAACCTGGTCATAGATCTCATCATGAATGCCACCAGTGACAGAGTCTTCCACGAGAGCATCCTGCTGGCCATTGCCCTGCTGGAAGGTGGGAACACCACGATACAGGTAGGGAAATGGAAAACTGCATCTTGTGACTGAACCGTGTCGGGAAGGGAAATGTTTTTATGAAATCCAGGAAACTTGAGAGGGTTAAGGAGGTGGGAGGGGAAATGACTGAATGATCTTTGACCGGTAGTTAAGGGAAATATTAATGGCTGCGTGCAAAAGTGAACCTATTAAATGTTTGCATGGGCACTGGGTAATTGAGGTGTTTTCCCAGGGCAATATAGAGGAATGTATAATGAAACAGCTTTGTAGGTAAGTTATTGGCTGCTCTTACAAATAACTTAAGCAACTGCAGCGTGCTCAGAGACTTTTACAACGAGCTGTTAAATTTCAGACTGGAATTTGAAATAAGTGTATGGTGAACTCCAGACCAGCACAGTTCTCCTGCAGTCTCACTGTTCTTCTTTTCTGTCTTTTCAGTAAGGATTTGATTCCCCTAAATGAAAATTGTCCCTGGTGTGGATTAATGAACACACCAGTGAGCTCTTAAGAGTGTTCTTCCAAACAGAGAGTAAAACCTTATTCCAGCAAAACTTACTCACAAAGATGTTTGAATATGTGAGATCTTATTCTTTGGGCTCTGCACACGTTTTGTTTGCAGTCTGTCTGTGGGGCTGGGTCCTGACCAGTTATAAGTGATTGTTGTGGTTAAAGCACACACTAGGTCCCTACAGCAGCACCTCCTGTGTCCATGCAAACTTCCCTTGAGAGGACAGGGAATGTCTCTGGGCTCCTTCACTCTGTCTCTGTAATCAGTACCCTCATTATTCCCCTGTGTATAAGCTCTGGAATGAAACTTCTGTGCAAAAGACAAGGCGGGAATTGAGTGCTGAAAATCCTGTGTCACCTTAAACTGCAATGACAGGATTAACATTCCTGGGGGACAGCCACTTCTTTAAATTTCCTGCTCTTCTCTAATGTAAAGGAAGCTGAGCTTTCATCTTTACAGCTCTCAGGGAGCCTCAGGTAACCTCGCACTGTCATGCTGGAAGGAAAAACAAACTCTGCACCAGCCTGATGTGGAGAGATTCTGCACCAGCCTGATGTGGAGAGATCCTTTGCTTGTGCTGGACCCCAGTGCTAAAGGATTGAGCAAAGTCACTTCCCACTGTGCACAAATCTGTATTGGAAGCAGATGCCTTAGCTCACCCAGTGAAAACCAACAGGAAAATGTGCAGTCCATCTCCAAAGACACCTTCTTTGCCCAAAAGGGAGATAGTTCCATTTGCATTTGCCAACCAGGAGCTGGGAGGCAGTGGAATAACCCTGCGGTCACGAATGATGGATGGCTCTCAGGGCAGTGGCGCTTCTGCCCCGCGCTGTGCACCCCTGCCGGGTCCTGCTGCACTCCAGCCTCTACAGATGTGCTTCCACAACCCAGAGTGGCTATTTTCCATCCTTTCCCACTCAGAAATAAGTGCTTGGCAGGTGTCTGTAGGGCTGCAGGCAGCCAGCAGCCCCTGGGTGCGTGCGCGTGCTCCGGCGGGACGGGCTGGGAGGGGTCTCCCCCTGAGGGTGGGCTGCTTTTAGGTACAGAATGTTTTAGGAACCAAACGACTTGTGATGCCTACAGCTGATGCTGTGAGCTCTGAGGGCCCAGACACACCCAGCAGCTCTCACTCATGCATGCAAAGCACAAATGGGATGTTATTGAAAAGAGCCCATGGAGCGGTTGGGATGTGGGCATTCCCTGCTAGAGCACTCCATGGACTTTGTAGCAAAAAGCAAAACAGGAGCATAATCAGTGCACAGACATGGTCTGTGGCTTTCCTCTGCGTTGATTAAACTCCTGGTGGTAGGGAGAGAGTTTTCTGGTGCCTTGCCGTGGCTGCAGCACATGGGGGCCCACGGGGTGTTGGCAGTGGCAGTCGGGAACAGCACGTCCTCAGCACTCTGAGCTCTCAGGAGGGCTCTAGAGAGCCAGGCCGGTAGAACTCCAGTGGGGAAAATACCAACCACAGCACTTAACTTCTGGGAGAACAGCTGGCTCCACACTGGGAATCAAAGCAAAGGTGCAGGCTTGCTCTTTAGTAAAATCATCAATTCAGGGCTGTGTCTCCCAGGGTAATTGCTGAGTGATGTGATGGCCAAGTTAAACTGGTATCCTGAGACAGTGCACTCGTGTAATCAAGCTTTGCTGTCTCCACGTAGGAAGAATGGCTCACAATGCAGAGGGCCCTGGGTGCAGCCCAGCTGTTCAGGAGAGCTGTGTGGGTATTTGCTAATCTGCAAAGCTGATGGGTTTTGTACAGCAGCCTTTGGCTATGACACAGTGAAGGTTGACTGAGTGCAGCAAAGTGATGGTCTCCCCTTAGCAGGAATTAATTTTTACAAAACACGCTGCAAACTTTGGCTGCTTATGGAAACTAGATGCACTTAGGAAAATGAACCCAGTACTTTCCTTGTGTTTTATCCCGATCTTTCCCTAATCTGTGTTTTTTTGATAAGTTTTGCAGCATGGGTAGGTAGGGCTTGGCAACCTCTGCAACCTGCAGAGTGGATTTTCTGCAGTTCTTCTGCAGTTCTTTCCAGTAAGTGCCAGTGGAAGAGTCATCCTCAGTCTCCGGACTAGCAACTGTGTCCATTTTGCATCAGATGCATTTATCATTGGGAAAGCTGACTTAGCCAAACCAGCCAGCTTTGTCTTTGAGGTCTAACAGAGTTTATCTTCATTTCACCATTTTTTTGGTTATTATTAGCAGCTTTTGATTGATAGCGTTCCAAACAAGTTTGTTCTGTGCTCAGTTTGAATAATTTCCACTGAACTTCAATTGCCTCTGTCTGCAGGCCTTTGAGAACAGGAAAGTGGTGGGATAGGGACGGGTTATGTAAAAAAAGCTCTTTGGCAGCAAAGCCAGGAATGTGTCACCCCTGCATGGCATTTTCTTAACTCCAGGTTTTCACACGGGAAATTGATTCAGCCTGAAGTGAAGCAGAAGGTTTGTACCAACACACAGGAACTTGCACATGGTGATTGTAATATGGTTAATAATGGGAGTTCCCGGGTAACTCCCATGAGCTTCAGTGGAAGAACAGATCCCCATGATGCTGGGAAGGGATAACTGGAATAGGTGTTGCTGTTTCATTAGGTACAGGCAGGGCCAGTATTAAGGGTAGGCAAAGTAGGTGGTTGCCAACTCCAGCAGAAAAGCAAATCTCGAAATGTTCCTTATTGTAATTGGCAGGAGGGGTTTTTATCATATTGTTAAGAAAATGAATGTGGGGGAGAAGCAGGACAAGAGAAAAGGCTCCTGGTTCACCTCAGGAAGGAGGCTGAGCTGGTGGTGTGTGGCGCAGCAAATCCCACGCTGCTCCGAGCTTTGCTGCAGGGGCGAATGTGAATGTGGCAAATGAGCTCTTCTGGGAAGGTCTTTGCCCGCTTCCAGCTCTCCGGGTGGAAACTTTCTGGGGTGTAGCTTTTGGAATTAACTTAGAAGCGCTGTCAGGTTCTTTGGTAGCAGGATGGTGGTGGCCTCGTGGTGGCTGTGCCCGGTGAGCTCGTCGCTCCGGCTCAGCGGGAGCCCCGGGTTTCAGTGGGAAGCCTGCCCTCGTTTGCACAGAGACAGAGGCAGAGGTGGAACCACGGGGTCAGCACCAGACAACAAATTAACTTGACAAACGCTGCAACTCACTGAGCTGCAAATGGCATCAACCCCTTTATTAATTTATATAACCCTGAGCATCCCCCAGGGGAGCACTGGCTCAGCGGTTCTGAGCAGCCCTGGGGGTGCCCCACGCTCTGCTCCGGAGGGTGAGGGCTGAGCCTGCCCTGCTCCCCCCTTGCCAGTGCAAGGGGCTGCCTTGGGCTCCCTTCTCCAGAGCAAGGAATGCTCTGGTGGGTGCTGGTGCTCCTGGGCCCCCCGGAGCTGCGTCTCCTTGGGAAGGGATCGCTCGGTCCCTTCGGGCATGCGTGGCAGCACAGCCAGGCTTTCCTCTGGTACAGCAGCCTCGGCACATGAGTGACAGTGCAGGAAATTGCTGAGGACTTGTCCTGCAACGCTGGTCTCTCATCTGCTAAACAAGAATTCCATGTGCCGTTACTCTGCCTCACCTCCGCCGCGTCTCGGGTTTCCTCGGTCGGTGGAAGTTAATGGCAAGTAAAGTCCCTTACATAACACCTCTCCATGGAGACTCTGCTCCTTTAATTAGGGATCTTCTCCAAAGTCAGCTTGCGTGACAAATTACCCACACGCACATGGCGGTGCTTTCAGCAGGGGAAGGTAAAATGAGGTTGATGACATTGGTTGTTCGAGGCAGTTTTTAAGGGCTGCCCCAAGGTGACGCAATGCACGTCTGCCACTTCAGAGAGCGGGGCTGCCTTTGTTCCCCTTTGTCCATTGCTGTCCCCTAGGTGGGCTGCAGACACAGAGGATGGGGTGATGGGAGTTGGCACACGAGGAAAAGGTGATTATTTTTCAGGAAAGAAGTGGGATTTGCTCCTGGCTTTACGGCATCTGAGCAGAATTGCTGCTCTTGCGCAGAGGATGGTGATGGGATGTGCTCCACAGCCCTTTGTCCCTCAGCAGCTGAGTATGGGATGAGGACCAGGGGCCACCCTGACTCGGGACAGGTGGTGAACTGGAGAGTTGTGCCTCCATCACAGCATGGCAAGAGTGAATCCGTGTCGTATGGAATGTTTGTGAGGCTCCTTTGAGATGCGACTGTGCAAAAAGCTTGTGGCTTTGGGCTGTTTGAACTTCCAGAGCTGCTGTTGGAGCCTCCCCAGTGGATTCACGTGCCCTCTCTTGGGTGCTCCGTGAGGCTGGGGGCTGTGGCTGTGCTGCCTGTGGAACAGGTGCCATGGATACAGAAATCCCAGCAGCCACCTCCTCATCCATCAGGTTGGGTAGGAAATTCTGGCCTGGACTCACACAGCTCTCCCATCCCAACCTGGTCTTGCTCCACACTTGGACTCAGTTGACATTTCTCGACATTTTTCCTCATGTGTTGCCACCAGCAAGGAAACTCCACCAGGGTGAATTGTGATCTCCTTTTCTGTGCCTCAGACTGTCCAGGGATGATGGATAGTTATTACATAATTGCAGGATTGTTGCACAAAAGGAATTGAATCCAGAGCTATCCAGTTCTTTCTGTTTCTGGCACTTGGGGGACCCAGGGAAGCCCTTGAGCTGGGGGGTACCAGCTGCTAGTGCCCTTGGGTTGGAGAGAGCAGAGATTTCAAGACAAATTCATGTGCTTTGAGCTCGTTTTAGCACTGGCTGTGAAATACTGTGGCCAAAATGTCCTGTTTGGTTGCAGGAACACTTTGTTTCTTATGTGCCTGCAACTGCCCTGCAAAATGAGGGGAAAATTCTGCAAAACATTACAGGAGTATTGGTGGGACAAAATGTAGGCTTAGTGACACAACAGTGCTTTAATTTGTGGTTTGGACTTTTTAAATCAGATTTATTTCTTGTGAGGTTTGCAGCAGTCACAGATATCGGTGAGCACAGACAATTGTATGTGATGGCAAAGGCTCCAGAGGCAAGAATGTCTTTGGGTCACTAAACTTCTGTAAATAGCTCTTGAGAACTTTCGATCGTTGATAAAACAAGTTTTAAATTTTGTTTGTTTCTAACAGGCAGAATTCTGTGATACAGGATATTATATCTTTTTTTTTTTTTCATTGTTTCAATGATACCTGTTTAGGAAATGAAAGCACGGGCAGCAAACTCTTGGCATGTGTTAAACAATCACCTGTCTCTTTCACTGTTTTAATGTGGTTTTCCCCAAGGTAAAATACACCTTTTTTTTTTTTTTCCCCGCATTCTGAGTATGTTATGAACATGACATTAAAAAAAGTGTTGATGAGGACCTGCATCATCAACCGTGGGCAGAGATCTTGTCCTTTTGTGAAAGAGCCCCCTCCAAGAGGAAACCTTGTGCAAATGCTGACCTCCTTGATAGTGCAGTTGCCTTCCAGAGAAGGCACAGGACCTGCAGTAGCCATGAGGAAACCTCTGTCCTGATGCTCTGCTGCTCCACAGCACGTGAGGAGATGTGGGCTGCCAAGCCTGGAGGAGCACACCCGTCTCCTTGGAGGATATTTTAATGTATTTAGCACGGCGAAGTCTCAGTGTCCCACGGCTGCTGGATACCACCACGTTGAGAGCAGCCCAGCCCCACTGATAATGCACTGTGAGGAATCCTTCCTGCAGGGGAGATTCCGTTTCCATTCAGGGCACTGGGATGCATGGGTGAGAGTGAGGGTGGGTGAGGTGAGATGGTAACGATACCAACCTCGGCTTTCCACCTGAGCTGCAGCTCCTGCTGCTTTCTGAGATGTGTTTGGGCCACCAGTATTCCTGCAGTAGAACATCTTCCAGTCTTTTTTCCCAAAGGGAAGTTTTCTGCTGGATTTTGAGGTGCCCATCTGTGCAGTCGAGCAGTGTAGGTGGCAAAAAAGAAGAAGAGGCGCTACCTCCGGGTGCAGCTGTGGCTTGGTGGCCTTGTGTTGTTCGTGGTTGGGTACCACCTCCTGTGTGGCAATCCTCTCAGCATTCCACTGGGATCCTGGGCCTGCAAGGAGCAGGGAGGTAAGTCAGTAATTCTCCCAATTCCTCTCTATGGGTTCCAGGTCCAACATAAACTTTCAAGATGATCCCTAGCAGGATTAAAGTCCTCCCCGAGCAGGCAGAGGCAAAGCTATTCAGCAAAACAAGGTCATGCTGCCTTTTTTTTTGGTAAGCACAGGAATCAACAAAGCGCTGTTATATAACTTCTATTTATATCCCACTTGCTCACTAGCTGCAGGCACACAAGAGTAGCTGAGAAGGGAATTTAATGAGCTCTCAGGGCTTGCTCACCTTCCAGAGCGGGTAGGAGCCAGCTTGTTTTTGAAGTGCGTCAGCAAATGAAACTGGTGGTGGGTGGGTGGTTTGGGTAGGTGGACTGACTTGTTGCTATGGTTTTCTTTAATTCCTCTGTCTCTCAAGAAGATCTTACACTTTTTTTTTTTTTCTTTTGAGGAGTCTGCAGACTTCCTTGTTTCTCACACCTACGCAGCACTCGTCGGTTTGGTGGGGAAGTGGGATCCGTGCTTCTGCCGTGGGGAATGGGATCCATGCTCCTGCCGTGGCTGAGCGGAGTGACCCCACACTGTGTGTTCCCACAGGGATGCAGGAGGAACCCAAATCAGCTCCATGCTGACAGCAAGGCAGACCCCAAGTCTCCCAAGCTCCCGAGGGCATCTGTGAGCCCAGACCCCACAGTCACGTTTGTACCTGTGGTTCCCCCACTGTGCCTTCACCTCCTGGCATTTCATGATTCCAAGGGCTCATACTGGCTCTGGAAGGGTGTGAGGGAACTGTATCTCTGTGAGGTTTATCCTTGCTTTCCTCTGTGAAATTACTTTAAGTCGCATCAAGATTTTGGGCATTGCAGAAAGAGAACGTGTAGGATACGAGGGCTCTTCCTGGTGTAGCTGTGCTGCTGGTCTCATTTAAAGCTGGTTGGGACAGACAAGCGTTTCCATGGGTCAGGCTCTGTACACTCATCACCCCAAAAAACATTCCCCCATAAGGGGGCAGAACCCCCAGCAAAGAGCAGAGCTGGCCAGGATGGAGAGTAGATGCCCATGGCAGGGAAAGTTTGCCTTATTTGTGGAAAATAGAGCTGGGAAGTCCTCCTTCTGCTTTCAGGACAAAGTTTATTTTACAGTTTGCAGAAAAAACAGGCAATTGAGGTGTTCTGGCAGATTTTCCTTATGGGTTTATTTCAAACTGTGAAGTATGTTCAGTGTGAAATATTTCAGCTGCCATTTCCTTAAGCTATGCAAGACTAATGATATCCATCACTCATGCCCAAAGTGATGGATCTCCAGCGAGCCAGGACATAAGAGAGATTTCAAGAGAGAGGGATTAGCGTTATTTAAAATAAATAAACGAGGAGGGACCGAAAGCAAAGTTAGGTTGGAATTTTCTGCAGTGGAAGCCCTGGCAATGTGTTTGGGCAGTATGTAGAGGGCTGGCATTTGTGCTTAATTCAGTGCTTTTGTTAGTGCAGTTCCTCTTAAAATGTGGCTTGTTTGAAGTAGTCCAGCTCTAAGAACTCGTCTGGGGGTGGCAAACTCTTCCTGCAGAGATGAAGTAGCACACAAGTTTTGCATTAGTTCGTGCTGGCAGCCTGGCCGGATAACCGGAGCAAGCTGAGGTCCCTGCAGTGATTTCTCTCTAGTGTTGGAAGAAAATGTCCTGAGTTGAAGCCAGATCGCTGAGCTTTCTCCTCTTTCTGGAGGGACTTTCCTCTCTGAAATCTCCCTGGCTCACCAAGTTCACGGGGTATTTTCTGTGCCCTGGTGTTAGAGGAATGGGGAAGGAGATGACAGCAGTCTGCTTTAGTTGGTGAGGTGTTTGCTGAGGCTTTGCCTTCCCTGATTTGTGGGTAATCAAAAGCTTGTTTTGCTGGGAAATTCTTTGGGATGTGTTGGGATGGTCTGGCAGGGCTTGGTGGCTGATGAAACAGCTCGGGGAGGGTGCGGCCCCGGGAACGCTCCGAGCTCCGCGGGCTGACGGCAACCTCCGAGCGGCTCCTGCGGCCAAGGCTGCCTTGGGCCAGGCCACCCCTCGTGGGGAGCAAACACAGCTGAGCAGAGCCTGCTGAAACCCAGGGCTTGCTGCTGGGTTTTGGTGCTGTTTCTCACAGGATCGCTCAGACAGCCCAGCCTGGAGCCAGTATGGGGTGGGAAGTGAAGCTGTTCCACGTGAAACAATCCAACCGCTGTTCCTTTTCTTGGCTGGCAAAACAGTCGTGACTTGGGGGCAGAGCCAGGTAACAGGGTAGGGAAAGGTGTTCCCAGTAAAGGGGACAGCACACACCGGCCAAACTGGCAAGGCTTTCAGAGGCAAGAGCTAGAAATCAGCTACCTTCAGCTGCTGCCTGTTTTTTTCCCATTTAACCATCCTATAGTGGGCACAAGCTCACTCATCATTAAATTTACTGTGGATTAGTTACATTTATAGTGGATTAGTTACCTGGGTCTGTCCTCTGTACACCTTACACAAAGGTACTGGACTGCTGTGCTTTATGGTTTCACTCTCCGAAGGACAGATGTCAGTTCTGCTGGCTAAAATCCAATTTGTTACCGACTGCTGGTACGAGAGACACGTTAAGGAGCATTTGTCCCTGCTCTGTGGTTATCCTGCCTCCATAATCCCGCCCCTCTGAACTGCTGGGGAGTTAGCTGAGCTTCTCTTCCACTCATCATTAGAAATTATGTATATTACACATGTCGAAGGTCTCAGAATTAAATGCTAATGCCAGGAAATGTGCCTGTTCTTTGCTGATTTATTTTTTTTTAATGGGGTTCTACAGTCCAGCTTGTTAATGATTTGCAATATTTAAGAATATGCCAAAAAATACCCACCACAGAAAATTACATTACTGCTGAATAAAAAGCCAGCAAGCAAAAATGGCATTTTCAGTTTAGCACGGAACATTAGGTAAACATTTCACACAGTATGTAAATAGTCAGAAGGGAAGAGGAGACCGAGTTCCTGGGAATAACTACAGAAGAGACACAAACTTTAAAAAGTACCAGTGACTGGAAGTTAGTGACATAAAAAGGAGCTTAACCACACGTTTCTCACAGTTGTTCACCACTGGAATAGACCATGGGCAGACGTAGTTCATCATCTCTGACACTTTCTCGAGAAAGACAGGATCATTTTCTCAAAAAAACACATGAAACGCAGGCTGAGTTGGTGAGGGAGCTCGAGGGGCTGCTGGTGCTCCAGGGTGGGCCAGGCTGTAGCTGCTGAAGGTGCTGCTATTGAAACTTGGCCTTCGGTTTCTTTTCCAGAGAAATCCATCCCTTGGATGGCAGCTTTTCTTCTGCACATGTTGTGTGGACCAGGAGATAAAGTCGTAGGTGATGATGGGATTTACTTATTGATCTCCTCCGGCCCGGAGGGGATACACTGGAGGGGCAGAGGTGTGAGGGGGATGTCCTGCTGAGCATGAGGCTTCTGGCAGGAATTCCTCAGGAGCAGAGCTGGGCGATGGAGAGGAAAAGAAGCTGTTCCACAGGTTTGCTGGTAGCTGGTGTGATGAGTGGATCTGCTCTGTGGTGCTTTGGGTGGATGTCAGGAGGGGCAGTGGTGTGGCTGCTTTGCAGATGTGATGCCTGTGCGGGGTTCTCCTTCCATGCCCTTGAAACAATGGATGTGTGCAGGTGGTGGCTGCTCCCTCCTCAGAGATGGTGGAGAGCTCTGTGGCGATGTCCTTGCTCACTGTGAACAAGCAGCTGTCCTGTCAGCCACTCGTGCTTCTCACGTGGGCTGGGTCTGGGTTTCCTTCTGTGGCTGTGTAATTAATTAATTACCATCCCATTATCTCGGGCGTTGTCGCCTCAGAGCGGTCGCGGTTCATTTGCTCGGGTGGTTGCTGTGCTCTGGGGATCTGCTGGGCTTCCCTGAGCTGTGGGCACCTGGGAAGCTCTTTGCTGAGCCTGAGCTCATGGGGCAAACCTCACGGGCTGCTGGGGCCCTGCCACGGCTCCTGTCCGGGGCAGTGACTTCACAGAATTAACAGCTCAAGGTTGAAGTAAAATGCAGTTTCACAATGCATGGGTTGTTTAGCACTCTGTAAGAATGCCAGGATGGTTTGGGTTGGAAGGAACCTTAAATATAACCTACTTCCAACCCCTGCCATGGGCAGGGACACCTTCCACGGTCCCAGGCTGCTCCAAGCCCCGTCCAGCCTGGCCTTGGGCACTGCCAGGGATCCAGGGGCAGCCACAGCTGCTCTGGGCACCCCGTGCCAGGGCCTCCCCACTCTCACAGGGAAGAATTTCTTCCCTAAATCCCATCCATCCCTGCCCTCTGGCAGTGGGAAGCCACTCCCTGTGTCCTGTCCCTCCATGCCCTTGTCACAAACCCCTCTCTGGCCTTCACTGCCCGTGTCTCCAGTACCAGAAGGAGCTGTGTCTCCAGTACCTCTCACACAGCTTTTCCACGCTGGGACAGCCTGACACAGCCCGTACTGGTTTGTTATGGGACACAGCTCCCTGCCCTGCAGTAGGTTTGGAGGAGCTCCCAAGCCCCAATATGATGGTGATTGGATCCTCAGGGATGGCTGGTGTCAGATGCTGCAGTGTCAGGGCTATGTTTAAAGCTCTGTTCCTCAAAATCCCACGGGAGTTTTGGAGGCTGTTCCTCCACACTTGCTCTTTCAGCAGCCTGTGGTTCCATGGTGTCTGTACACAAGCCAGGACCCCAGCAGACGGTGCTCTAAAATGGCCACTCGATTTCCGTTTTAAAAAGGGAGATTTCTCCACTTTCTGCTTTGAGGCTATATCTGTAAATAAAATTTTAGGGTTTCTGTCATAATTATCGCCACCCGTTACCTGCTCAAGCGCAACTTGCAAGATCACACCTCTTAAAATACAGTATCTTTGGGAGCTGGCATGTGGTTGATTCATATGTGTGAAGGTGTTAGGCATCCTGACCTAAACTGAAACAATCATTTGGTGACACCCCTTCAGCGTGTGCACAGCATGCACAAAAAGCTTTACTGGAAATGCTCCTTTCATTTGGGTTTTTTTCTCTGAAGCGCAGTGGAAAGTCAGTTAAGAAGCCTGAAAAGACGACAAAAATCAAGTCTGTCAGCAAGTAGTAATTACTCTCATAAAAGGTATTTCTTTAGTGTGGTTCATTAAAAAAAGGCTTTTCCTTCAGCACGGCTTCATCACAGGGAAACTCCTCCTGTCTGGGCTCTGGAGATGTGACAGCCAGGTCACAGCCAGGTCATGGCCATCGCCGCCTGATGAGCAAATTGTGGGATTTTTCACAAAGTGCTTGGCCTTTCTAGAGCCTGTGGTTTCTGCTGGTCTATCTGTAAATTATTGCTGTTGTTGTTGTTATTGTAATCTTGGTAGAGTGAAATTTCCAAGATTCTCCCTTAGATACAAACTCTTCCTCTCTCTGTCCTTGTAGCCACCAAGTAACAGAGTTGGTGCAGGCTTGGCTGCCCCAAGCACCCAGTTATTGAGGGGCTGTTGGTCAGCCTCACCCTCCTCCCAGGGAAGGATTGCTTGAATATATCTAAAGTCAGCCCTTTTTCAGTTTAAAGCCATGGGAACACAACAACTCAAATTGTTGATATAAAGTCTTGGATTAGATATTTTATTTTTACTGTACCAATACTAATAAATGAATTGGGCACCCAGGTCACCGGGTGGCACATCACAGGCCCAGCACTGTTTGGGTGGAGGGCATGTCCTGCAGTGCTCTGGCAGCTCTGCTTTGCTGCACTCTCTGGGTGGGTGTCAGGAGAGGGTAGTGGTGTTAGGTCCCTCATTAACAACTTCAAATACAGATTTAAAGAGTCTAGTCACGGTCCAAAAATGTACAAACAGGGCGATGCCCTGTTCAATAATGCTATTCCCATTTTAATTTGTTTTTTCAATAAATCACACTTGTGGATTTGGGATGTCTGTCCTGGATTGTTCTCCTTTCCCTCCCCTCTCTCAATCACTAGAAGTAAACAGAGTTTACCTGAGGTGCTGAGGGCAGGTGGGAGGTATTGCAGTGGTGGGAGGGATATCTCGTGAATATTGACCACGTTCTTTAAATAGCCACACTGCCTGTAATCAAAGACACAACTCTGGGAGTGTTCAAAGTCACTCCGTGTGTTCTCGGTGCAGCTGCTGGGGAGTGATCAAAGGCAGAGCAGCCACGGCCCCGTGTGCTCCGCAGCGGAGCGGGCAGGATGTATTGCTATTCCCATTTTAATTTGTTTTTTCAATAAATCAGGCTTCATTCCTATTCATCATGTAAAGCTGTTGGATGGCGAGCCGCTGCAGAATGCTAACTAATTTCATAATGCTCTGCATAAGGTGACCCACTTACAAGTTCATCCTTCAGTCGTGTTTAAGCTCTGGTCCTGATTTATGTAACAGCATATTGGTTTCATCAAGAGTTGTCTGATCACTCACTGTGTTGGCTCCTTCTTGACCTGTACATGATTTGTATTCTCCTCGATTTTAGGGAGAACTTTCTGTCTCTGTGCACATATGTGCAGAAGAAGAGTAATAAACCTTCTTAAAAGTAGTCAGTGCTTTGAGTTTTTCTGTCTCTTAAAGATATATTGGAGTGGGAACTAAAAGGAGTTTTAAGGAGCATGCTGCAGGCAGGGCAGGGGAAACTCAGCACGAGGTGTCCCTCTCGGCATCGCCCTGTTTGTGCATTTTTGGACTGTGATTAACATTGGCTGCTGCGTGTTGTGAGTCACAGTCCCTTGGATTTGAGGGTGGGAAGGCAGGACGGTTCTTTCTCCCCTGCATTTTGCTCATACCCCTTTGTTTCTGAACTGAGAATCAAATCATAGGGAATTCCCTTCTCCTTACCTTAATTCCTGGTACTTACCATATCTCCCTTGTTGAGAGTGAGGTGTGCTGCCCAAATGTATCAGGCTGGTGTGATTTATTGCCCTCGCTTCTCTTTAAATCTGTATTTGAAGTTGTTAGTGAGGGACTTAACAAAGCTGAGACACTGGGGCTGCCTTACAATAAACTACAAGCTTCCACTGCTGTGAGTTTCAGTTTGCTGACAGCCAGTGAAGCTCCCAGTCCTGCAGGATACCCCACAGTGCAGGAAGGTGGAGTTGTCTGGATTCAGACCTGTGTATGGAGCTGCAGGTGCTGTTCCTTTTCTCTTGCAGCATTCCTTCTTCTGCCGGCTGACGGAAGATAAGAAATCCGAGAAGTTCTTTAAGGTTTTTTATGATCGCATGAAAGTGGCACAGCAAGAAATCAAGGCAACTGTCACAGTCAACACCAGCGACTTAGGAAACAAAAAGAAAGATGAAGACTCGGACAGAGATGTCCCCAACAGGAAAAGAGGTAATCCCCAGTCATTCCCTTTCTGCAGTGACAGGGGAGTGCAGTGTGTTTTGAACTCATTTCAATTGATGCAATAATGCTCTGATCTCTGATCCCACAGAGCAAAGTTCAGAGATCAGTGGTGCCCTGGCTCAGGATTTCGAGAGCTTCATCCCCTCTTCATAATTTGTGAGGCTGTGCTATTGAAATGAGGAAAAGTCTGAGCTGAGACTCTGCTGCCTTGTCTCGTGACAAGCTGCCCAAATCTGATCTGTAGTAATGACCCTGGACTGTGGGTTGTGGTCAGTGCCTTCTCTAACAATAAGTGAAGAAATCCTAATTTTGTTCTGAAGCAGGTCCTTTTACCGTAACTCCTGCTAGTGCTGGATGTGTGTGCCCTAACCAATTAATCCCTGAACTGATAACCCCGCTGTGGTTGGTGTACAAGGTGCAGAGTGTGACACGAGCCCCTCACCTACACTGAACACGCTCACCAGGGAGCTGCTGCTCAACAGCCGGGCCTGCGGGTGAAGCTGCCGTGGGAACGTGTGAGCAGATTTCCTGGCCCCTTTACCCAGCTTCCCTAAGGGAGATGGGTCCTTGTGTGTTGTAGTGAGGGAGCCCATGACCCAGATCACGGAGGAGGTGCGGGACCAGCTGCTGGAGGCGTCTGCGGCCACGCGGAAGGCGTACAACACGTACCGCAGAGAGGCCGACCCCGAGGAGCACTACTCGGCCGGGGAGGGAGCCCAGGCTGCGGCAGACAAGAGCAAAGATGAGCTGGAGATGAGTGCTGTCATCTCCATCATGCAGCCCATCCTGCGCTTCCTGCAGCTGCTCTGTGAAAACCACAACCGGGATTTGCAGGTACCGCCTGGTTCCGGGCAGGTGTGCTCAGGGTGCCGTGGGCATTCACTGCTGCCACACCGTTATCCCTAATCCCAGGCCTTTTTAAATGGATTATGTGACCAATTATTCTCTTTGCTCTTGACGTTAATCCAAAAAAAAGTATTTGCAGCTTGCTGGACTGATATGAGGAAGTCCGGTTATCCAGTGGTCTTGGAAAGGTACATGAAAGGTGATGGGATCTTCCTGGGGCTTTTAAAGAGTGTATGTTGAAAACAAGCAAATGTTGCACTGTGAAGTTACTGATTTGCTTTTGAGAGGGGAGGGAAAGAAAGAAAAATAATGTAGGAAAATGAAGAGAGCATTGGGACTTTGGTTGCAGCAGCCCTCAAGCTTAACTTCCCACTGAGCAAGTTCTCCTGGGTTGTCATGGATCTGTTCACGTGCCAAGAGTTGAACATGGTGAAGGTGTCAGGAAAGCCTCAGCTGGAGATGAATCTGCTGAGGGATGTGAAGGGCAACGAGAAGGGTTTGTAGGCTGTATCCACGCAGGAGGAGATAGGGAGAGGGGGGTTTGCTGTGGAGTGGGCAGAGCCCCTGGTGCCAAAGGACATGGAGAAGGTCAGGGAGCTCAGTGCCACCTTACTGGTAAGACTGGCCTTCACCAGCCCTACATCCCCGAGATCCTGGTGAGATCTGGAGCCAGGGAGGCTTACTCTTGGTGGAGAATTGGGATGGGAAACACCTAAACAAGCTGGACGTGCATTTAAACAAGCTGCATGCCCCAGGCTCCGTGTGGAATTCTGGCTCCAGTCCTGGACTCCAAGTCCAGCAGGGAGTCTCGGAGATGACCGATGGGCAAGGAGAGGCAAGGGGAGCTGGGAGAGGTTGGGCTGGAGAGCAGAAGGCCCAGGATCTCTCACCATGTGCAAACACCTGATGAGGGATGTGGGGAGGAGGAGGCCAGGCTCTGCTCCAGCTGCCCCGTGACAGCGTGACGGGGTCCGAGTTGGCAGTGCCCAAAGGTCCTGGCAGCCTCAGCTGTCCTGTGCTGCCCTGGGATGTGCTTGTAGAATTCCAGGGAGCCCAGAGCAGGTTCTCCCTTACAAAGGGGCTGCAATTCAGATGATTTTTGTTCAGCGAAGCCCGCTGCTGCCGGGTTGGGAGCTGGTGAGGCACTGTACAATGTGCTAAATGCCCTCATAAAGAGCAATAATTGCCTTGATTGCACATTGTTCCCTGGCCTGCAGGAGCGTGGGACCCTGCGTGAGAGCTTTGCAGAGCTGCCAAATCGCTTCCTCTGAGCGGGAATGCCCCGGCAGCACGTGGGATCACAGCTGCATGGAGCCGTCCCCGTGCTCCAGCCTGGCGTTCTGGGAGCATCTCTGAGTGCCCAGGTTATATGCATCAGCCTTTTTCTCATTTTTAAGAAAAAGAGCTCTTTGATGTGTGTTTTGTCAGAGGGTTTTCCTGCCGCTGGCGGTGTCGGAGCCGAGCAGGCCGGCGGTTCCTGTGGCACGATTCCAAACCGCACGCACAGGATCCGCTGCTGCCTTTGGCCAGGCACCCGCAGCTATAGGAGCACAGCTGAATTCCAGCCAGTGCAGAAACTTGGCCTCAGCTCTTCCCTATCCTGAACAATTAGATTTCCCAAACAGCAGGTAGTTGTAGTCAGCTCTGAGAGAAAAAGGGATTTCTTTTTTTTTTTTTAAAGGCAGAACAATTTTTCCAGTGTAATCCTCTTGCTGCCTGCCTGCCTCGAGGTTTGTCCTTCTCCTTCAGCCCCGAAGGGGAGGCAGGAGTGTCTGATCCTCCAAAATCTCGGTGTCTGCAGCTGGTGCGTGTAACCGAGCTCCCTGCAGTAGTGCCAGAGGACTCGCTGCCCGAAGGAACATGGACTGACTCTCCAGGAAGCTGTGTGTCTCCCAGAGCTGCACGTTCTGTTTGAATGAGGAGTGAGTTGGGATCACGGGCCCGGTGCAGGTGTGGGCTGGGCACACTGAGCCTTTCCAGGCTGTTGGCAGCTGTGGGAGCTGATGTGCAGACACAGGGAACTGCAAGTTGTGCTGGAGGAGCTGCTGCGTGTCAGAGGAGGAGGAGGAGGAGGTCTCTGGGATGCTCAGGCAGCTGCAGTGCTGTGCCCTCTGCATCAGTCAGTCCTTCCCTTCCCCGATACAGCCCGTTTGCTCCGTGTGGATGCCGTTCCCTCCAGCCCTCTGTGGGTCTGGAGGAGCTGCAGTACCCTCTCCATACGAATGCAGGGGCTGGGATGAACGGGTGGGTGCATATTTTTCACGTGTTCCAGCTGAATCTGCCCGTGGCTGCTCGTTCTGGATGCGGGTCTGTCAGAGGGTCTGCACCTCGGGGTCATTCCCAGGAGAGCAGTGGGATGGCACACTCAGTACTGAAGGGTTGTGTTCCCACTCCGTAGCCTGTGAGATGCTCTGGATGACTGAAAATGAAGAGCTCACTCTGTCCTGGCTGAGATGGCAGCCGACACTCCCTGGGGCAGTTTCTCACAGTGCAGCAGGGGTTTGTTTTCTACAATTTTTTCCTTCCCCTTGTTTTTGCCTAACTAAGTCCTCCTGCCTCTTGTGCCTCATTCCTCTTCTCTCCTTATTGACTGGATCAAGCAGCTCAGGTACAAGCCTAGCTGTAATCAGAATAAATGCTGTGCTGCAGCCAAGGAACATTTTATTTCCTCACTTCGGGTATTATCCTTTCGTTTTGCTTTTTTTCCTGGAGGGAAGGCACGAGCTCTGATTTCTGTAGGATCAACCTTTTTTACATTCTGACAAGTTAATCAGAAGTCAGGATACTAAATGAGCAATCAGCTGAAATGTGCTGAATCACTGTCACCTTTAGTCTGCATTCATAGACAGCGTTTTCCTTTTTTAGCTTCGCCTTCCATTGAATCTGCAATTTCTCTCTCTGTTTGCCTTAAAAGACTCATTAGTCTGACTCAGGCAGAGGCAGCCAAGGACCAGTGCTGCTCTCTGGGCTGGCAGGAAAGACCCTGCTGGTTCCATGCTTCCGTGTCTCCTGTTCCTCTGAGGGGTTTTTCATTCGGGAATTGTTGTTACCTGCTAGAAGTAAGCTAAATAAGAGTTTTCCTGCTGAAACTTCAAGGAAAAGCAAGTGGTAGTGGCTGCCAATCTTTGCAGCACTGCTGGGAATGCACTGCAAACAGCATCCAGGTCACTGGGGAATTGGTTTTCATTACTTGTCCTTTGGTTTTTGGGTGGGTTTGGTGTTTTTTTTTCATTCGGAGTACAGGAAAGCAGAAAGCTGTTAAATCCATGGTGGTAAATCTGGCTTTTCATTTGAGGAGCTGCTCCTCATCAGCAGCTTCAAGTAGGAATTACAATAATTATTTGGGAAGAAATGCAGTGGAGAGAATTCTATTCCAAGGCACCTTCCTCCAGGGTGGGCACCTTCCTCTTGTGCAGGTGGAGCTGCTGAGAGGCCCCAGCCGGGGAATCGCCGCTTCCACCTTGGAGAGAGGTCTGGCAGGAGGGAGCCTTGAGCGATGCTTGGCAGGGAAATGCAGCAGGTGGAGTGAAGCTTCCAGGCTCCAGAGAGCTTCCCAGAGTGCCTGTTCCGGGCTGGGTGTCAGGCTCTAATGGATCTCTCTGTTTATGGGATGCACTCTGTTTGTTGCTGTACAACGTGAGGCCAACAAGCTGCTCAGGAGAGCAGCACGCTGCAAATAAGCCCTGGAAAGAGGCTTAAACTGCTTGTACAGTGAAACCAGAGCAACCCACCGTGCAGGGCACTTGGGGATGGATGAACTTAATAAATACTATCGGCCAAACAGCAGTTTGTGTGGTTTTTCCCCTCCCTCATGGCTTTAACGCTCTCCTCACAGAATTTCCTACGCTGCCAGAACAACAAGACAAACTACAACCTGGTGTGTGAGACTCTGCAGTTCCTGGACTGCATCTGTGGGAGCACAACTGGGGGCCTTGGACTTCTGGGTCTGTATATAAACGAGAAAAACGTGGCACTGATCAACCAGACGCTGGAAAGTCTGACTGAGTACTGTCAGGGGCCCTGCCACGAGAACCAGGTAATGAATCCAGAGCTGTGAAATGCATCCCCCTTCCTCCCTGGGCCCCAGCTCTGCCACACTGCTGTTGTCTTAGAACGCTGCCCACTTTACTTGCCCTACACGTTTGAAGATTTTTTTTCCTTTATAAACTCATAATCAACTTGTCTTTCCCAGGGCCCCCTCTGAGGAGTTGAAACACTCAAAGCAGTAGAAGCATTTCTGCTTTGCTAAGATTTGTTTCATTAGACTTGACAGGGAGAGTGGGGAATTCCTGTACTTCAGATAATCCCAGAATGGGTTGGGTTGGAAGGGACCTTAAATCCCATCCCATTCCACCCCCTGCCATGGGCAGGGATGCCTTCCACCATCCCAGGCTGCTCCAAGCCCTGTCCAACCTGGCCTTGGGCACTTCCAAGGATGGGGCAGCCACAGCTTCTCTGGGCAATCTGTGCCAGTTTCTGCTTATTTTCTCCATATCCCTATTACTTGAACCGTATTATTCTCCTGAAAGACTGGAATGTGACTTTTCTGTTATTCTTGTCTCTGCAAGAGAACATGTGAGGCTGTGCATGCCAGGGAGAGCTGTCGGTGTCCCTCTGCTCTCTGGATCAGGTGGAATAAAACCCTTCAGGTGTTTTAGGTGTGCAGTTCAGTGAGCAGGGCTCTCTCTGGATTTTGAAGCCAGCAAGCTGCTGTTTGTACGTTTTAGTTACAGACCATTCCAAAAGCAGGGCTGGAAGGTTGGCAGAAGGTTACGGAAATTCCCGTTCTTTGTGTAGACAGGACTGAAGTAGGTGTTGATTGGCACATTTACAATAAAGAAAACTCTCCCTAATCTCAGTAAAACACTGTTCCTCCAGCCTGCACACTTTGGCGTGGAAATGCTTCAATTATCAGCTGTGGTTCTTCGTGCTTCCTGAGGCCGGGGGCTCCAGCAGGACCACGGCTGAGGAGAGGAAAAGCACGGAACAAAATGCCTTAATGTTTTGTTGTTGCACTGCCTGGAGCTCGGTGTGCAGTTATCCATCTCGGGCAGCCCACGAGGTGATGACAGAGGGGACTCTGCTGCTCTGGCGGGGTCACCAGCCCGGGCTGTGTGTGTAGTGCAGGCAATTAGTGAAGTCTGATGACTTTTCTTTGGACAGAACTGCATTGCTACTCACGAGTCCAACGGCATTGACATCATCACAGCATTAATTCTCAATGACATCAACCCTCTGGGAAAGAAGAGGATGGACCTTGTGTTGGAGCTGAAGGCAAGTGAATGTTCTGTGTGAGGCACGTTAACAGGGAGATGAAACATAATTTTATTGTTGGAATTATGTGGGTGTCTATTATATCCCAATATTCATAAGTGCCCAAAAATGATATACAGCAGCGAGCTGGAGGCAGTGCCCAAAGATTGTTTGTCATGGGTGTTTCATCTTTTAAATGATGACATGGAGCCACCAGTTCTCAGATGGGGGACGCAGGCAGTCAGAATAGGCTGGAGAATCCTAAAACGATTTCCTGTAAAAAATTTAAAGCTGATGAAAACTGTTCTGTTGTTGCTGAGCTTTTACGTGGACAATAGAAGTGAAATTTCTCGTGTTGCAACTACTTTCCTAATACTTTATTGGTGTTGTTTAATCAGTTGATGTTAAATCATCAACAATTCTTTAGGGCTGTTCATATGAATGCTGAAATAATTAGCCCTGGTGCTGGTTTCAAAACACAGGAGCGGGTTCCCCTCTAGTAACAGCAGTCCCAGAGCACTCTTGCTTCAGCCTGTGCTTGAGAAATATTTCCTTTCTGACTTATTGCCCTGACTGACACTGCAGTGTCTCTTTGTTTTCCATTGCCGACTCACACCATTATTATGGGTAATGTGGGGTTTTTATTATTGTAAATAAAAAATGCTTTTAGACCCAATTAGCATTATACTTCAAAATTAAATACTTTTATTGGGTTTTATTGTCAGGCATGATGGATTTTAATCTTAATTGTTCGTATTAAAGTAGTCTGGTGCCTTGTGGTAGCTTCCCATTTCCTCCCTGTGTTCCTTGGCGTGAGCAGACTGCAGAGTGATTTCAGTTAAGAGCAGCAAAGCACGTCTGTGTCTTCAGCCCTGGCTGTCCCTTGATTTAATCAGCAGCATCTTCAGCAGAGCTGAGCTGCACCATTTGGGAGCTCAGAGCTTGTGGTGATGCTGCAGCATCTTTAAACCAAAACAAAATAACACAAGCATGAAACAGCAGCAGCTTCAGAAATCTAAACCTTGGCTGGGGTTAATTTGATGTCTCTCAACAAGTAGGATTTGGGGAATAAACTACTAAAAAATCCTTTTAAGTTGTATAGGTGAGTAATTAGAGGAGAGGGGGGGGCTTGGTGAGGTGAGGCTGTGGGAGCCCTGGGCTGGCTGGCACGATCTGCCTGCGGTGGCTGCTGGCTGTGGGGCCCGGGTCCCTGGAGCCCTCCTGGCAGCAGAGCGGTGCCACTCGGGCTGGGTACCCTCATTCTTTGGCTCCTGGCAGTGATTCCATTGCTCTTCCCTCCCCTCAGAACAATGCTTCCAAGCTGCTCTTGGCCATCATGGAGAGCAGGCACGACAGTGAGAACGCCGAGAGGATCCTCTACAACATGAGGCCCAAGGAGCTGGTGAGTCCCGGGATCGCTCCTGAGCTCCTGACTCCGTTCATTTGCACGGGAGACAGAGAAATGAAAACTCCTTGAGCTCTAAGAGCTGTCTAGTAAACCACAGCAGGGTTTTGGGGCTGGTTAGTGTATGGACTGGTGAAAACACAAGCAGGAGATCCAAAGTCCCACTGCCTTGTCCTGGTGCTCGGGGCTGCGTTGGAGCTGGGGTCACACTGTGACACAGGTGCAGAGAGGTGGCCTGGAATACCTTACCTTCAGGGGAACGTGAGGTTCAGTTTCTTGTGCCAGTGAGCTGGGCTGAAGCAGAGTTCAGGCCTCCTGTTTATCCTGGATGTTGGGAAACCCACTGACCTTGCTTTGAATGTCCCTGCTGCGCTCCCATTCCCGGCCGTAGGAGTGCCGAGGGTGTGCTGCCCTCAGCAGCTCCCGCCCTCTGCCTGAGCCTCCTCTCCTTGCCTCCTTCTCCAGGTGGAAGTGATCAAGAAGGCTTATCTGCAGGGAGAAGTGGAGTTTGAGGATGGAGAGAACGGGGAAGATGTCGCAGCATCTCCGAGGAACGTGGGACACAACATTTATATCTTGGCTCATCAGGTAGAGTTTCCTGACGAGTCACAAACTGGGAAAAGCCAGAGTCTGCTTTTCCCTGGAACTGTTTTTGTGGCTCGTCTCTGAGAGGAACTCTCTGCACATTCTCTTGTCATCAGAGCAAATCCAAATCTTAATCAGAAACAAAAATAGTATAATACAAGGAAATCTGAAAATTTTCTTTTATAGTGGGAAGCAGGCAGGCTCTGGACCAAGTTCCTAAGGACATGTGGCTCAATTCTTGGCAGCACTGAGCAGCAGTGTATTATTTTTCAGCTGTATCAAAGGTTACTTTATACTCCCAAAGAAATGCTACTCACAGATCAATTAAAGTGTAATCAGAAATCTCAGTCCTTGCCATATTCTCTCTCTGCTGGAGCCGAGCAGAGCCATTGTATTGATACAACGTGTGTTTGAAAGGTAAAAAACCAAAGGGGAGAAAAACATATCTAAATCTGCTGAATATATTGATGCTACATCTCTCCCTGCATTAGAGACTTCTTGTTCCTCCAGCATCTGAGCAGACAGACCCTCACTGTGCTGCAGGATGAATTTGGGGCATCCAGCAGCATTTCTGGAGCAGTGCTCTGTGCATCTGCTGCTCAGCTGGTGCAGATTTTCTCTTTGTCCCTGCCTGGATCCTTGGTGATGAGCACACCTTTGGGTTAGGGTGGTGTAGAAGGACAGACCGAATGTGAATGTTCAGAAAGATTCCAGGCAAAGGGTGGGAGAGGATGGGGAAAAGACGAGTACAACACTGGCATTAAAGAAACACATATTTGAATCATTCTGACTCGCTCCCAAAATAGAGCTGCAGGGTGTCTGGTTGGAACAGAACAAGCCTTCTGTCAACTTTGCCCTTTCCTAGCAGCTGACTGCGTACTATTTCTTTTTTTATGCCAAAAATCAGAAATTTAATATCACAGAGAGACATCTGGTGTCTCCCACTCCCTGTGCATTCCTTTATTTTAGTTGGCTCGCCACAACAAAGAGCTGCAGAACATGCTGAAGCCGGGGGGTCAGATCGAGGGGGACGAGGCGCTGGAGTTCTACGCCAAGCACACGGCACAGATCGAGGTACCGGGAACGCGCAGGGGCTGAGCCTCCCGGGGCACAGCCACGGAGTGCAGCCCTGAGTGCATCATTCGTGGTGCTGTCGTGGCTCTGCCTGCCTGTGTGTGGACTGTTGTCTCTGATACAGAACATATATAGAGAGTTTTTTATTTAATTCCCTGGCAGTGGCGGGGGGAGCTATTCCTGAGCTGTCATGTGTGGGCTCGGGGATGGAGCTGAGCAGAGCTCTCTTGGCAGGAGGAAGTGTGGCTTCGCTTCTGTTACATTTTGGCCGGTGCTGTTGCTGAATCCAGAAAGTTTGTGGTAGCTTTTGCCACTCTTTCTGGATTCAAATGACAGTTTGGCCTCATGTGCCATCTAAGAGCTTTATAAAAGTAAAATGTTCACAAATACGGAGATTTCCCGGAGAAGCTGTAGCTGCCCCTGGATCCCTGGCAGTGCCCAAGGCCAGGTTGGAAGGGGCTTGGAGCAGCCTGGGACAGTGGGAGGTGTCCCTGCCCATAGCAGGGATGGCACTGGATGGGCTTTAAGATCCCTTCCAGCCCAAACCAGTCCATGGTTCTATGACTTCCCAAAACTCTCTAAAAAGCAATACAGATTACTGTATTGTCTGTTACTGCTTGTACTTGTCCACGGCTCAAATTTGCCAGCATTCTTGAACTGGGCCACCACATTGCTCTGAAATCCATCCCAGCTTTGGTGCAGGATTCACTGGGCCCTTTGGAAATCCCAGCTAAGACCAGTACTACCAGAACAAGACCACAGCATAGAAATTACAGTTTGGAGCTAAATGTTGACCTGCTTTGAAAGGTAGATTAAATGAAATCTGTGTCCTTGAGCTGCTGTTCTTTGGAAATGTGTCTGCATGTAGCTGGTTTGAAAGGGGGAGCAAAACGGGCAGATAAAAACCAAGCAATAAAAAGCATTTAAGAAGTGGAAGGACTCATGAGGCCGCTGTGCAGATTGTCAGGTCGGACCGCACCATGGAGCAGATCGTGTTCCCCGTGCCCAGCATCTGCGAGTTCCTCACCAAGGAGTCCAAGCTGCGCATCTACTACACCACGGAGAGGGACGAGCAGGGCAGCAAGATCAACGACTTCTTCCTCAAGTCAGAAGACCTCTTCAACGAGATGAATTGGCAGAAGAAGCTGCGAGGTAGGTCGGTGCTGCTCCGCGCGGGGCGGGACGCCGAGGTCGGGATCTGGGGAGTTGAAACGCTGGCTGGGCAGCAGAGGGTTCCCCAGTGTGGCAGCAACCTCGGTAACTGTTTGCAAGAGCTGCTCTGTGCACGGTGGCAGGGTGCTGGGATAAAGGCAGGCTGGGTGCTGGAGCAATAGGGACCCTCTGGAGGGGATCCAGGGCAGAGCGGGAAGGAGCAGCGCAGGTCGTCCTTTTTGAGATCCAGCAGGAAGGAAAAAGGTGTGGAGGAGTAGCTGAAATGGGAGGGAGGCAGGGAGAGGAGCCAGCTGAAGAGAGCAGTGGCCTGTGCTGGAGGCAGGGAGGAGTAAGGCTGGGGAATGCGGCAAGGTTGGACTTGGTGACTGCAAAGGTCTTTTCCAACCTTAACGATTCTGTGGACTTAGGGCATCTCTAGGAATGGAGATGTTTAAGAACAAGTTGAAGATGGATTTCTCAGTAGTGGTAAAGTAGAATTCATCTTTTTTTGGCAAGTAGACTGGCTGACAGGTTGATAAGTCCCTTCCATCCCTATGACGCTAAAATATCTGAAAGCAGGTGTTTTCAAGCACTGATTTTCCCTCTGAGGTTCCCACTGGCAGCTGGGAAATCCCTTAAAATGGTTTTCTGATTCACACAGTGCCACCACATCCCCCAGGAAACCTTCTAGCTCATTTGCTTCACATTTTTGTTCTTGTTTTGCTGAAGGCCGAATGCTGCAGCTGAGGCTCAGCGGGCAGTGCTGAGAACTGACCGGCAGTGCCCGTGTGAAATGTGAGACAAGGCAGGTCCTTCCTGCTCACTGTCTGATAGCACTGCTGCTCCCCGCCCTGCAGCACCTCCACTCCAGATTTTGGTGCAAGAGCAGGACTGCTCTGGAACCCCTCTTGGAGCAGATGTGGGACTGCTTCCAAAAACCTGAGAGTTCTGCAAGAAATCTGAGACTGTGACATCCTAAACAAATTGCAACTTCGACAGCATCCATACATTCTGTTAGATTTTGTTGTTTGAGTCACTTTGTCTTTGAGGCTGTCTCCAAGCAAGCTGTGAAGGCATTTATCGTTAACAACAGACCACAAATTAGCTCAGATCCACCTGCAGAAGTGGAGAATACTTCTTTTTTTTTTTTCCTTTAGAAAACAGGGGTCATTTATTCTGTCTCTGAATTCAGGTCTTGTCTGGCCTCTGGGTGATTTTTACATTCATACAATTGTTTCTCACATTTTCAGTAGAGTTTATGTTGGAGCTGTGACCTCTGGCAGTGCTGTGTGTGCTTGTGTGCTGCCACTCAGAGCTTATTCAACCCTCAAAAAGACTTCTAAAATAAAGACCCATGTACTTCTCCCTTCAGCTCATGGTGCTGGCCCATAATCTGAGCACCTGAAGTCTCTTAATTGTTAATTAAGAATGGAAATGAGCTGCCAAAGCCAGGCAGAAGCGCTGCACAGGCAGAGTCAGTGTCCATCCCCAAAGGAAGGTGTAAAGTTAAACCTGGACCTTTATAATCACCCTTGATGTAACAATTTCATAGAAATCAATTCAACCTGCTTACAAATTCTTCCAGTTAAAAGGAAATTGAGACATTGTGGAATTCTTTACCCCTTTGTTTGCTAGGGGTGTTAGAGGAGGGGATTTGCTGGAGAGATGTGGTGGCTACTGCAGAGTTCAGAACTGCTGCATGTGATAAATCACCCTTCAGCCCCAAAGTCTGCATTTTCAGCTTGTTCCTAAATTTTCCTGAGAGCTTTTTCTTTGCTCTCTGATATCTAATCACGCTGCCTCCTTCCACGAGGGCAAAACAGTTCTTTCCCTTCTGTGAGAGCATTTTTAATGGATTTTTCCCCTACTCTAGATTTCAGGAGGACACAATTTGCTGTGCAGTAAGCCTGCAGGAGCTGAAATCAGGGAGATTTTGCCTGGGTGCAGAGGGAATTACTGCAAGGCAGCTTCTTGGCTTCCTTGTCGACTTTGGGTTCACGACCACTTCAGCAAAGGAATCTTTCTGCTTTCTGCCTCTCAGTTCTGGCTGCAGGGATTATTAAAATTAGGAGTCTTTTCGAGAAGTATTCCTGTGTAACTTTCAGGATTTAAATGTGCTGTCGGACTGTGCACTGAGCTCGGTGCAGAAGTGCTGAGTCCTTTGCCCCCGGGGCAGAGGGAAGGCCAGGGAGCTTCACCCCCTGGCTATTCTGGGGCTATTCTGGGCTGTTCTCAATGGAAAATGAGTTTGCAGGTGGCAGTGTCTGGTGCAGGTGAGCTGCTGGCAGCAGCAGAGCACAGAGGGATGGGGCTGGAGCTCACTGCTCACTTTCCTGCTCCAAATTGTTCTTGGTGGGACTCCTGAGTACAAAGTTTGTTATTAGGGGAAGCCTCAAGTGCTTGATCTCTGCAGTTTCTCAGCTTGTTCTCTTGCTGCTGCTAAACCATGTTTGAACCAGGGATCCTTTGCCTTAAAACACCACCTAGGAAACTTGAAGTGCCCCCAAGATGAAGGCTAATTAAATAAACTTCAGAGTAAGCCATGAATATTATTACTTTTGATGCTGTGCTTTTGGGCAAACTGAAAATAAACTTGTTTTGGTGGTGATGGGTTTTTTTTATAGAGACCTCTTATTTTTACTAAACCCTCCATTAAAAAGAGTTTTGTTTTATCTTTTGCAGCTCAGCCTTTCCTGTACTGGTGTGCTCGGAACATGTCCTTCTGGAGCAGCATTTCCTTTAACCTGGCTGTCCTCATGAACCTGCTCGTGGCATTTTTCTACCCCTTCAAAGGAATTCGAGGAGGTACTGATATTTAACCTACGAAAATATGTGAACAAATAAGGTATAATGAGCCAAATTCTGCCCTCCCCACTCATGTCTGTGCACTGCTGTTTGCATCAGTGAGGGTGGGAGAACAAAATTTGGCTTTTTTAACTGCCTTGTTTTAAATTGTGCTGTTCTCTTACTTTCTTGAGGCATTTTAAAGGAAAATGTGGAGCCATGCTTTTTCCTAGGGGAAAAAATTACCCAAGACAAACATCCACCTTTAATTACTTGACTGTTCTACTTCAGTTTTCTGTAATTAAGGATTGAACTAAAAATAGGCAAAATGTTGAATGTGTTGTTTTCCTTGAGCTTGCAGTTTATTAATGACATTTTCCACACAGTTTTCCCGGTGCTCCAGGAGGCCTCCGAGTGCTGGGGGTGGGTGACATGATCCTGCCTGGGCAGGGGGGAAGCATCCAGTAGGAATCCGTGGAGGAGAAGGGAGGAGAGCCCATTCCCAGGGCTCCCTGCCCCAGCAACGTGGGGAGCAGGGGATTCCCAGGGTGCCAGCCCTGTCCCCTGGCTCTCAGCTGGGCTTGCCAGCATTCCTGCCACCAGTTCTGGGATAGCACCGTGGGATTGCACAGCCTCCCTGTGACACGTCCGTGGACGCTCCTCTGATCCCACCCGGGGCTGGGTGATGCTGGTGGCTCCCAGAGGCAGCTCAGCGAGCATTGAGCAGATCCAGCTGCTGTCCCTGGATCCAGCCTCTCCCCAGAGCTGCGCCCCGGGGCGGGGCAGGGCCGGACTCCTGTCAGCAGCAGCTGGGAAATGTGCAGGGATGCTCTCGGGAATGTCACTGACAGAGCGCTGTCAAGGGCATGGCTAGGTAGGAGCTTTTTCCATGTGTGTAGGGGGTTTGCAGCCTGAAAAAGGCTCTCAGAGGGGTATTTTAGACTAAATTCCAGTGTTCCTGAGAGGGGGAAGAGAACAGTTTTACCTTCCACCATCAGGGCCACCAGGCTGTGGCTGCAGCTGCTGTTCCTCTGTGTCACACCCGGCGTCAGCAGAGTGGGGACAGCCCAGATCCTGGCTGGAAGGCTCTAACAAGCCCAAAGAGCAACTGAGTTGCTGTCTCTAGTTGCAAAGATCCCAAGTTAAAAGCTCTGTATTTATGGCTGCCAGGAAAGCTGCTGGTTAAATGAGTTCCCTGAGATTACAAACTGCAAGACTGGGGGGGGGGATTGTTTGGCATTTTGAAGATGCCCTACCCTACATATTTGAAATTCTTTATTTATCAGGTAACATTTTGATAAAACCTCTTCCTCTCCTAGTTAGAATCCAAAAAGTAAAATAAATAAATACGTGTATCTTATATTTAGCTTAAAAAAAAAAGACTCTTCCAAACAGACTGTTTGGGGGAAGTTGTCAGTGTCTTGAATTGCTCAGACACGGTGAACTGAGCAGCTGATGAGCATCTGACAGTAGCAGAAGCTGTAAAACTTCTGACTTGAGGAGCAGAAACAAAACTGGATGCCTGGAATTCAGTACTGGAATGGTGAGAATTCCAGAGACGGGGAGAACTTCCTGCTGGTTGCACGTTCCTCCTGCCTGTGGTTGTGTAGGGACGCCCAGCAAGGCTTTGGGGTCAGGTTGGGTGCAGAAGTTGATGAGTAACCAAGCCTTGGCTCCATGTGCCAGGACAAGGACACTGCTCCCAGCCCCTCTCTGTCCCTGGCAAGGAGAGGGGAGCCTGTGCCCCAAGCCCTGCTCTGCCCTGCAGGTGCCACAGCTGGGTCCTGGCATTGCCCTCTCCGTGCTGCTGGGCAGCCGGGGCCTCTGGGCTGGGCTCAGCTGGGTGTTCCAGGGAACACCTGAGGCCTTCAGTAACTCCAGGTGTTTCAACTCCAGGTGTTTCTTCAGGCCTGCTGGGAGCTGCTGCAATTCCTGAAAGCAAATACATTCCCAATAAACCTTATTTCTCTTTTAGATAAGTCATTCCTGAATGAGCTGCTGCACATCTCCTGTGTCCCCTCTCCGTGCTGTGGCTTGTTCCCACTCGGTGACTCCGTTCCCAGCTCTGCACCCTGTGCTGTGACAGCTCCGGTGGCAGCGTTGCTCCAGGAGCCCAAACTCCCCCCAGGCAGCCAAAACAGCTGTTCAACTTCACGCTTATTAACTTTTAATTTCCATCCATCCTCTGCTGTCTTTATTAATCTGCAGTGATTTGGAACAAGATTAAATGGCTGCTCGTGGTAGTCAGATGAGAGGAATATTTCCTAAGCTGCCTGAATTTGGGAGCAGGAGGGAAAAGCCCTGAGTGAGGATCTTGCCAGCCAGACACAAGTTCTGTGAGAAGGGCTGCAGAGTGCTCTGAAATTGGGGGGACCTTGCCTTTTCGTCTGTTGAGGGACCAGTTGCTTGAAGACAAATATTTTTTATGTCAGCTTTGAGAAAGAGGTATCTCGCATGCTGCATAGACCCAGGGTGAACGGTGTTTGGGCCTGAATCTTTTTTATGGCTCTTTCAGGGAAGTGTATTTTTAGCTGCACGGGCTCGGTGTTATGTAAGCAGCCAGTCTCATGGGACGGTCTAAATAGACCCAGAAATAGCAAGAGACGACAAAAACGGGTACGAGGGTCTGACCAGAAGCACATCGGGAGGCTCAGCCTGGCTGCGGGCGCGGGGAGCGTCCTCCCCTGCACAGCACGTCTGCAAAGGGCCCTCAGCGCTCAGATGCACAAGCAGGGAACACGAAAATGAGGATCCTGTAGTACTTAGCATTTGCATAATGATTTAGTAACGAGTTTGTAATTAAAACCCGCTGAAGGCTCCGGGCTCAGATGTTGCGCTCGCTGCTGTGAAATTGGGGGTGGCCGAACGCGGGGCTGGGCGACGTCCCCCAAAGACTGAGCAAATGGCAGTGCTGTGGTCAGGTGGGTTATGCAGGAAGGGGTTTGTTTTCCCTCTGCCCAGGCACGCTGGAGCCCCACTTGTCTGGCCTGCTGTGGACAGCCATGCTCATCTCCCTGGCCATCGTCATCGCCCTCCCCAAGCCCCACGGCATCCGGGCCCTGATCGCCTCCACCATCCTGCGGCTCATCTTCTCCGTTGGTTTGCAGCCTACTTTGTTCCTGCTGGGAGCGTTCAACGTAAGAACCGAGTGGGCTTTTCTGACGTTCTCTTGCCTCTTATGTAAGGGCTCCTTACCTGCGCAGGGAGATGGGCAAAAATAGCCTGGGACGTCGTAGTGGGACTGGTGGGAGGAGTAGTTCCCTCCTTGGGCTCTTCCTAGCACAAGTGCTCCGTGCTGTTCATTGAATCCTGGTTCCCCAGGCTGCAGACAGAGCTCTGAGGGTTTGCTCAGTGTGGGAACAGCTCCCACCCCAGACAGACATGGGGAGGAGTCTCTGTGGCCTAAAGCACAAGGTTATTCACCCACACTGCCTCGGTATTTCTGGGGTTGTGTGAGACTCACTAAATAACGCGCTGTGAGTGATGGGGAGCGGCTGAGGGAGCTGGGAAAGGGGCTCAGCCTGGAGCAAAGGAGGCTCAGGGGGGACCTTGTGGCTCTGCACAACTCCCTGACAGGAGGGGGCAGCCGGGGGGGTCAGGATCTGCTCCCAGGGAACAGGGACAGGAGGAGAGGGAACGGCCTCAGGCTGGGCCAGGGGAGGGGCAGGGTGGACATCAGCAGGAATTTCCCCATGGAAAGGGGGGTCAGACCTTGGAAGGGATTGCCCAGCAAGGTGCCAAGTTATCTCCAGCCTGGAAAAACAGCCTGTTTCCCCTGAAAAACTACCTGTGGTAACTGATTTATGGTTGATCTTTCCTTAGGTTTGTAATAAAATCATTTTCCTGATGAGTTTTGTGGGTAACTGCGGAACCTTCACGCGAGGATACAAGGCCATGATCATGGATGTGGAGTTCCTCTATCACCTGCTGTACCTGCTGATCTGTGCCCTGGGGCTCTTCGTGCACGAGTTCTTCTACAGCCTCTTGGTGGGTGTTTGCTTGGCCCTCAGAACATTTTCTGGTCTGTCTGTAAAGTCCCATCTCAGGCATATCCAGGAAAAATTCTGCTTTTCTGCTGGGAAACTGTTGAACAGACACTGGGAAGAGCTGTACACCAGAGGTTTTCCTTAGGAGAAGTTACTGTGGGAGACAACAGGACTCCTGCCACATCCCTTCTGCTGATGTGTGACTTCTTACACAGATAGGGGGAGGACATGCGGGGATGGTTTTAGACCAAAAAAGGAGAGATTTAGATTAGATATGAGGAAGAAATTGTTCCCTGTGAGGGTGGGCAGGCTCTGGCACAGGGTGCCCAGAGCAGCTGTGGCTGCCCCTGGATCCCTGGCAGTGCCCAAGGCCAGGCTGGACAGGGCTTGGAACACCCTGGGACAGTGGAAGTGTCCCATGGCAGGGGGTGGGATGAGATTGGCTTTAAGATGCTTTGCTGTGTTATTATCCATAACTGTAACACTGTGTCTGTGCTTTCTGAGCAGCTGGATAACTCTGGAGTGTCTCCATAGCTGTATCCAGGCTCCAGCCCTCACGGGAGGGACACGGATCCTGGCACACGTGTTCCTTCTGTCTGGGGTGGGATTCACCTCGCACAGCACAATGCTTCTAAGAATAACACTGAAGGAGTGGGTCTAATGTTGGTGGAGAAAATGTGTCAGTGTTGAGGCAGTCCTGAAATCCCATTCAGAACAGGCTATTTTTGTCCCTTTGCTTGATGTTTGCCACATCCTCTGGTACCTGAGCTGGTTATTTTCTGTGTTCATGGAAGTCCAATTTAACAGATACCTGTCCTGTCATCCACCAGCACAGCCACAACCTGCCCGGGCTCTGCTGTGAGTTGTCCCAGACTCAGTGAAAAATGAAGGAAACATCAGCAGAGAAATCTAAACACAGAATTTGGGAAAAAAACCTCCTCCTTTAATTGCATGCTCAATAAATGAAGATTTAAAGGAAACAGCAAATTGCGATTTGGAGTGAGCTGTTTGGAGGCTGTGAGGGGGTAGATAATAGGGTGAAACCAGATAGCAGTCTGTGCTGGCAGCTTGGTGTGCGTCTAGCACCGAGGCAGGAGCACCTGCCCGCAGCGGGCACGGGCTGCTGGCCAAGCTGCTGCAGAGGAGGGCACAGCTGCCCCAGCTCCTGCTGTTCAAGCATGTGGCACAGGGCTCGATGCCACCGGTGGTGCTCCACGCGCTGTTGTTGGCTGTCCCCAGCTCTTCGACCTGGTGTACCGGGAGGAGACTCTGCTCAACGTCATCAAGAGCGTCACCCGCAACGGGCGCTCCATCATCCTCACTGCCGTGCTGGCCCTCATCCTGGTCTACCTGTTCTCCATCGTGGGCTACCTCTTCTTCAAGGACGACTTCATCCTGGAAGTGGACAAGCTCCCTAATGAAACCCTTCTGCCAGGTCAGTACTGGCGGCTCATTCCCGTGGGTTGTGTTGGGGGAATAACGGGCTCTTGTTCCCCAGGGCATTGACAGGGCAAGGGGAAGGTTGGACACCTCCTCCAGCTGGGCCAGGGGAGGCTCAGGTTAGACACCAGGAGGAATTTCTCCATGGAAAGGGTGGTCAGGCACTGGAACTGCCCAGGGAGGTTTGGAGTCCCCATCCCTGGAGGTGTCCAAGGAAGGCCTGGAGGTGGCACTTGGTGCTCTGGGCTGGGGACAGGGTGGCATCGGGCACTCAGTGAAGAATCTTGGAGGTCTTTTCCAACCTCAGTGGGATTCTGTGAAATAAAAATGCTTCTGTGGTTGAATTTAAAACCATGGAATGTGTAAATCAGAACTGTGCCCTTCGAAACTCCAGGGTGAGATACTGCTCTGAATGCTTTGTAATTGCACACTGACTATGGTGGGGAATCCTTACACCTGAGCAGTCAGCTTGTGAGGTGTTAAAGCATCCTTTGATGCACCATTGTTTGGTTTCAGATCACACAGAGCCAGGTGAGACCATGACTGGCGAGTTCCTCTACTCAGATGTGTGCAAGGCAGGGAGCAGTGAAAACTGCTCCTCCATCATTCCCTCCGACCGTAAGTGTCACTCTGGAATTCCAATCTCACACCGAGTTTCCACTCTTTTTCTAGCTAAGCACATTCAGTTAAATAATTTCTTTTAAAAATCCTGTGCAGTAAAACTGGGGACAAAGCTATCGTGAGATTAACTTGAAACAGGATTAATTAAGGCCAACAGCATAAGTAATATTTGTTCCATGAAGTGACTAAAGCAGAGGAACTTAGAACTAAACCAGACTTCATGAAACACTGCCATACCCTTTAATTTTCTGCATCAGTTGGAGAAGGAAGAGATGCAGTTTGCCTCTTTGCAAAGTTTATTATTTTAAAACATTAGGCTATTAAATGTGATCTCAGAGGATAATGCCCCGTGAAATACGGTTTATTGGCAGCATTGTTCTGTCTCAAGCTAAAGAAACTGTTTTAATATCATGGCAGGAAGTAGTCAGTGGATTAAGTGGACAAGGGTAGGTTTGGGGGGTTTGGAGATCAGGAAAGTGAGATATTACCTGGGTATTGAAATATTTCAGTTTTATTTCCCAGAAAATGTAATTTCCTTGTGGGAGATTTACGGTGCTGGCTGGGAGGGCCAGACAGAACATCCCAGTTTCTCTGGGAAGGGGAGCTCTTGCACGGCCATCAAAGGTCAGTGTTGGCCACCAGCCCCTGCTCACAGGAGGAGAGGGCTCTGCTTTGCTCAGGGGTCCTTTCTGAGAAACTAAAATTCAGCCTTGATACAGGAAAAGCTGCTTTTTTTCAGCTCCTTCGCTCTGGCTGCAGGAAGGAAAACTCAGGGATGTTTTTGTATCACAGATAATCAACATAGTCCCGGGGTCTTGTGTGGTCAGGGATGTTCATAATGCCTCATATTTGGCCATTGCTCTTGGGGTTTGGTTATTTTGGGGTTGCACAGGGATTGGGGCCTTTCCGGGGCTGGCTGTGGGAAGGTGAGATCTGCTCATGAGCGTTGCTGTGATGAAATGAAAGTCGTGAAGTTTTTAATGGGTACAGGGGGAGTGTATGAGGTTAGGGAATGAATTCTAGCAGCTCTGCAAGCGAAGAAGTGAAGTTGGAGCCTTGAGCCAAGCGAAGAGAAGGTCAAAAAAAGTGTGTTGCTTTTCTAGCAAAATGCTGTTTCCACAAGCAGTGATATTTTAGCCATTTGAAAGCTCCGAGTGGAAGTTGCCATTTTGAGTGCAGCCCAAAGGCTGTGCAATCTGTCAGGCACCAGGGGAGAGTGGAAGAGGCGACACTTTGTCCTCTGAGCTGTCAAAAAGCTCGGATTCTGTATAAACAGGCATCTGGTGATCTGAGCTGTGCATGCAGGCAGGGATGGAAAGAGATTTCACCGAGTCACAGGCAGCAGTTCAGGCACAAAAGAAAACTGGTGGTGGGGAGGAGGGCAGGGAGGAGATCGGCTCCCATGGTGACTCCGGAGAGGGTCCAGGGGAGGCCACCGAGATGAGGAGAGGTCTGGAGCATCTCCCTTACGGGGAGAGACTGCTTAGGGCATGTTTAGTCTGGGGAAGACTGAGAGGGGATCCCATCAGTCCATACAATATCTCCAGGGGGTGTCAGAGAATGGTTCCAGACCCCTTCCAGTGGTGCCCAGTGACAGGACAAGGAGCAATGGCCATACACTCAAACAGGTTTTGCCTCAGCATGAGCTTCTTTCCGTGGTGGGGCAGAGCCCTGGAGCAGCTGCCCAGGGAATCATGGAGTTTCCATGGAGACATCCCAAACCCACCTGGATGTGTTCCTGTGTCACCTGTTCCAGGTGACCCTGCCTGGGCAGGGGTTGGATGGATGATCTGTCCCTCCAGCCCACACTGTTCTGTGATTATTTGGGGATAACCCGCAGGGATTTGCAACACAGGCTGGCAGTCTGAAGGGGGGAGAGAGCATACCCAGCAAAGAATGGAGAGGAGGATTTAGAGCTAATCTTGGCTGTGAAACGTGTCTTTGCTTGCTGTGTTCCCAGAGCTGATCACTGAGGAGATGGAGGAAGAGAACAAGGAGCATACGTGCGAGACGCTGCTGATGTGCATTGTTACTGTACTGAGTCACGGGCTCAGGAGCGGGGGTGGAGTAGGTGATGTGCTCAGGAAACCTTCCAAAGAGGTAAATTACTGGGGGTGGAGGAGTGATACCGAGTAGGGCTGGGATGTGCTCTGCTGGGGAGAAGAGTGTGTGTGCGCTGCTCCAAACGCGGGGAGGAGCGGCCCAGAGGCACCGCGCTGCTCCTGGGCTTCTGTGCTTGCATCTCTGGGGGTCACACCGAACACCAGCCACTTCTCCAGGCTTCTACCCAGGCTTTTGTAGCTTGTGGGCTGTCCAGAGTGGGGCCCAGAAGAGCAGGAATGGGGAGCCAACAGCCCGTGTGTTGGGAGTGGAGGAGCTGAAGGAAGGAGATGAGTACAAATGAGTGAGGGAGGAGCGAGAGTGGCAGAGGAAAATGCTGTGCTAGCTGGTGGGTGCCAGCGGCACGAGATTTTGTGGGAGCATCCCTAAGGAGAGGTAACGTGTCAGATGGAAGGGGTGAGAGGACAGGGACCAGGCTGGGTTGGTGGGAGTGTGGGGGAGGAAGGATGGATGTGGTTTGGAGCCGTCGGCAGAGTGAGGACCAGGCAGCACCAGCAGGAATTTTCCATAGCACCCCTCTGGCTCTCCCTCTGACTGCTGTTGAAGGTGTTTGTGTCCATCATTTAGGAAGGAATTGTTCTCTGGGAGGGTGGGCAGGCCCTGGCACAGGGTGCCCAGAGCAGCTGTGGCTGCCCCTGGATCCCTGGCAGTGCCCAAGGCCAGGCTGGACGGGGCTTGGAGCATCCTGGGACAGTGGGAGGTGTCCCTGCCCGTAGCAGGGGTGGCACTGGGTGGGCTTTAAGGTCCCTCCCCACCCATTCTGTAATTCTATGATGATTCTGTGATCTGAGGCTCAGGCTGTCACTCCCAAAGCCACGCTGAGGAACAATGCTTTTTGTTTTACCTGAAATCTCAACGTTTTTTCTAATATTTAGCCTTACTTCCAGCTTACAAAGTTACATAATTCTTAATAATTTGGCACTTGACTGACAGGATGATTGTGAAAATGGGGGCTGGATATTTTGGGTATTCAGGCCTGCAATAAATATGGAATGCGTACTGAAAAACCCAGCTTAGTGTTCATATACATGGTTGTTAAATGCAATTAATGGTATTAAATTCCAGTAAAAGACTTTATGGCCCACACTGATCCTCTGTTGATATACAGCAGATTAATACAAGGATATAATTTGGAAGGGCTTCAGGGAGGGGTGAGAACAAATTTCAGTGTGTGAGAGAAGAGTTTTTTCTCTTGTGAAAGTGAGAGGAGAAGTCCAAAACCTTGGACGCAGGAAGAGCAGCTCTGCAGAAATCCCACACTGGCAGCTGACTAATTTGGCTTTTCTTTCAGTGATTTTGCATTTTAGTTTTGCATTTTAGTTTCACTGAATGTTTTGAGTTGTGAGTTACCCTTGGAGAGCATCAGCAGTGGAGACACTCAGGGAAAGGGGTGTGGGGCAGGGTGGCAGTAAGGGTGAGATGTGCACCTATTTGGGCTGTTAATAATTCCAATGTGTATCTTGCAGGAACCTCTCTTTGCTGCTAGAGTGATCTATGATCTGCTGTTCTTCTTCATGGTCATCATTATTGTCCTGAACCTGATTTTTGGGGTGATCATTGACACTTTTGCTGATTTAAGGAGTGAAAAACAGAAGAAAGAAGAAATTTTAAAAACTACTTGCTTTATTTGTGGTAAGTGTGGAGACACACTTAACAAGAAGGGGTTACTCTGGGTCAGCCAGGGATAGCTGCAAACTCACAGGAAAAAAGTCCTGAATTGCTGGCTGTTGCTGCTTGCATTCCTCAGCCAGTTCATGTTCCTGGGTACCACGTGCACTGGAGCTTGGCAGCAGGAGCAGATGGGGAATGCTCAGGATACCATTTTTCCTTAAGTCTTCAGTTCTTGTTTCTCCTCTGCCTCAAAGAACAGTTTCCTATTGGGATGGGAGAGATTTTTATAAACAGTCATTTTTTCCAAGTGTGCAGAGTGGTGCCTGTGGAAGCTTTTCCCACCAGGAGGTTGGGAATGGAGGTGCTGTGGTTGACTGACATGGTCCTGCCATGTTGCATAACACACAGCCTGACGGGATAACCTTTGGAAGCTTGCTGCAAAGCAAATGCTGCTTTTGCTATCAGTTTGCCTAAAAATAGGAGATGTGTTATGAAATCCAACAAACTGTTTGCTACAGGGTTGCTGCCTTTTTTTAACCAAAATTTTTCTGTTACATATAATAAATATAAGGAGTACTTGTTACACATTCTTTACTCTCTCTTCCTCTTCCTCCTCTTCTTCTCTTCTCCTCCTTTTCCTCTTCTTTCTTGTTTCATCTTTTTTCCTCTTTCTTTTCTCTCATTCTCCCCTTCTTTTCTCTTTTCTTTCTCTCTCTCTTTCTCTTTTCTTTCTCTTTTCTTTCTCTCTTTCTCTTTTCTTTCTCTTTTCTTTCTCTCTCTTCTCCTCTCCCTGAGCATTTGTCAGGTTTACCCTGTTATTCAGTGTCCATTCCAGCATTACTGTGACTCCCAGCAGGGCAGCAGACTTTAGCAATCAGTTTTGTTCTAGAGCTGATTTTCCTGGTTCCCAGCTGGCAAACACTCAGGGTTCTCCCCGTGTCCCTCTCGCAGGTTTGGAGAGAGATAAGTTTGACAACAAGACGGTCACCTTTGAAGAGCACATTAAGGAAGAGCACAACATGTGGCACTATTTGTGCTTTATTGTCTTAGTGAAAGTCAAAGATTCCACAGAATACACAGGACCAGAGAGTTACGTGGCAGAAATGATCAAGGTGAGTTTGAAGTTTCACTTTTTTTTTTTCTAGACTTGACCAATCCAGTGGAATATTGGGTACAGTGCTCTGTTCTGTATTTATTTTGTAAATGTACCTGTGACTTCCCAGCCTCCAAGGGCACTCTGTGTGTGAGATGGAGCAGGTGACAGTGAGTGGTGACAGCCAGGTAGTCCCCATGGCTTGGATGGGGGGAAGAGAACCTGTTCTGCCTTAAATTCACATTTAGGGACAGTATTCTCAAGCTGGTGGAAGTGTCTGAAGCACAACAAACAGGTTATAACCTGTCCTGGTATAAATATCTCCAACTGACTTGTAGGATTTGTTGTCATATGATTTGAGCTTATTATTGTGAAAAACTACAATTAATGTCTACTCAATTGGAAGGGCTTTTAATGAGACAATTAAAAGCCTCATCTCTGCCAAGCTGCAGGTTCAGAGCTCCTGGAATTAGATCCGAAGCCCAGTCACTAATTTGTGTCTTCTGGCTGGGGAGCAAAAGCTGTTTGATTTCTACCATTCCAATCTGATTTCTTTAGAGCAGAGCACTTTTCCTGACTCCCCTCCCAGCTCTTCTGCTGTGAGGTACCACCTCCCTTGGGGTGGGTTTGTAAATCCCCCCGAGCCCTCTCCGAGGTCAAACGCGTTATTTTGGGGTCACCAAAGTGTCCGTCCTACTTCTGGATTTCTACCTCAGTAATGAGGGCTTAAAGAAATCTTGTGAGCAGTCACCTGATAGAGGATTAGCACAGTGAGATAACCAAGTGCATCACTGCTGCTTTCCAGTCTGGCTGATTATATTGCTCCCTTCCTTTATCCCCCCGCAGCACGCATGACTTCAGGGGGAAGCACTGCACTTCTGAAGGGTTTTTGCTTGGAAAAGACAATTTTGGGTTGTGCTTTTGCTTCTAAAAGATGGTTTTGTGTTGTGTTTTCGCTGTTGTTAAAACCAGTTTAAAGGAAGTTTCAATTGCCAACCAATTCATTATTTCAGATGAACAGTTCGAATTAGATAAGAACCGAAAATTAGTCACTGAATATGTTTGCATGAAGCACAAAAACTGGAGAACTTCTATGAGAATTCCCATTCATTAAGTGTCAGCAAGGGCTAATTACTGCGTGTGGATGGAATAGAGATAAATTATGCATAGCCAGAGTGTCTCATGCAGATGCAATTTTATGTAACCATGTGCTCTAGGTAGAGGTTTGGAGTGTGTCTGTAGTTGGTGGGGTTTTGCATTTCATGAGCCAGTTTTAAATGAAGAATTAAGAGCAGGTCTCAGTGAGGGCTGTACGAGTGTGGAATAGGAAGGAAATCTGGATTTCACCTCAGTGCTCTGTCACCATCCTGCCCCAGGCTCAGGCTGCTGTGCCCTGACTCTGGAGTCCTCTGCAGTCCATGTATTCCTGAGGAGTCTATTTGGCAAAGCTTACTCTGAAAATCAATTGCTTTCCTGTGTCCTTTAACATTAAAACTTCCTTTTCTGCCCTAAAATCGGGGTGTTAAACATGATGAATCTGTTTCTCTACCAGACTTGTTTTAAATGCTGCTGTAAGAGTCAGAAGTGCTTTTTTCCCCCGTTTAAGGTGTTTTTAGGGGTAATTTGGGTGGGGCCTGGTTCATCTGTTCCTCAAGCTTTCTGTCTTCATAGAATCCCAGACTGGTTTGGGTTGGAAGGGACCTTTAGGAGCACCCAGTGCCAGCCCTGCCATGGGCAAGGACACCTTGCACTGTCCCAGGCTGCTCCAAGCCTCATCCAGCCTGGCCTTGGGCACTGCCAGGGATGGGGAGTCCCCAGCCTCAGCCTCTGTGGGCAAAGTCCCACCAATGCAGAAGGACAGAGCAAGGAAAGCATCAAATGTGTCCGTGGCTGCCAAGGCAGAGATCCACCTGGAGGTGCTGCTTTCCCAGGGGCTCGTTCCTGTCACAGGCACCAGCCTCTCCTGGGAAGCCTCCTCAGGGCATGGCTGGCTTTTCAAGGGATTTTCCTCCCGTATTTCAGACTGAAGGTGGCACTGTAGCATCTTGGATAGTGACAGAGATGGGGCACGTCTTCCCTGGGCCGTGTGTGGGACCAGCTGCTGTTTGTACCCATTTTTAGGAGCTGGGGTGGGAAGCACCTCGTGCTCCAAGTCCCGCTGTGGTGGCAGAACACACCTCAAATGTTTCACCTGTGCTCGGCCTCCCAACAGAATATCTTCGGAAAACTCTTGGATTTCTGCCCTTCGGTAAACGAAAGAAAAAAGTTGAGAAAATACAATTTTTAAAATTGCCTTTTCCACTTAGTATTTGTGGGTTGTTCCAACACTAAAGAACAGTAAAAAAAAAAAAGAAGGCATTTAGGACACTTAAATTATATCCACTGTCAGTTTGTGAATTGCTTCCAGTGCTGCTTGTACAGTGCTTTAAAGATATTTTAAGTCAAGCACTGTGGTATCAGAAGAATCCTGGACAATTTCATTTATGCAGTTAGTGAATATTCAGGAGCCTTTAAGAGTGATCTTGAATTTTGATGTTTTCTTGTCTAAAAATAATGTGTGTAGAAAGGCAGCTTTGAGGATTCCCACTGTACTGGGTATGGCAGAGCTGGATTTGGCCCACAGCATTCATCCTGCACCCTTCAGGAACCTGACCCCACATTAAAAGAAATTGTAGCCTTGAAAATCAATGATTAACTACAATTCTTTAGTGAATTTTATATTTCTTCACAGACAGAAGCTCATTAAGTTCAAACACATCACGAGGAAAGAAGTCAACAGGTACACTTGGAAACAGAGCTGAGTGTAGAGCACTGAAGACTGATCAAAAAATCAAAATTAAAAACAACCCAGCAGCGATCTGACCTGAGCAGCCTGGGCTGGTGGAAGGTGTCCCTGCCCATGGGGCTGCAATGAGATGAGCTTTAAGGTCCCTTCCAAACCAAAGCAGTCTGGGATTCTATAAAACAAAATCTGATAACTGTTCTGCCAGTGCTGCTGTGACTCTCAGCTTCAGGCACTGTCACTCTCCCTCCCACGCCCTGTTCTGGGAGCGGTGTGGGGCTGTTGGTGGCTCTGGGATCTGGGCTGGTTTGGTTGAGTCCCATGCAGGGCCAGGCTGCCCTGGGCTTGTAGCTGCAGGTCCAGGCTGCTGATAGAGGCTGGAATTCCTCCCCCTGTAAACAGGGATAATATTCCCTTTCATCAGCGAGGGCAGCGTGTGCCTGCTGCGACAGATGATGTGAAACTCGGGGTGTCTTAGGAATCCTTGCTGGGAATCGCTGGAGATGCACGGGGAATGGGGCTGTGGGGTCGGTGTGGGGCAAGCTGAGCCCGTGCCACCCCGCTGCTGCCCTGGCTCACCCCTGCCCAGCGCTGCCCAGCCTGGGATGTCAGGAGATGGCAAGTGGATTTCAGCAGCCTGGCACGGAGCAGCTCCCCTTGGAAATGCATCCCGGAGCCGCCTCCTTAATATCAATTTAATGGCACAGACAGTGCTGCGGGATGTGAGAAAACATCTCCTGGTAGCAGAGACGGTTTTTAATTCGCGGTGTTTGCGCAGCTCTCGTGGCCGGAGCGGGGATCCGGCCGGCTCCATCCCTGCGGATGGGCGCTGCAGACAGCGGGGCTGGCCCGCGTCTGGGGAGGAGGGTTTATGGGGAGGATGCTGCGGGTGCTGCCGAGCCGGCAGCCCGGTGCCTGCCGTGATTCCCAGGAACAAAGGCCCCGTTGCTGCGAGGCTCTGCAGTCAGCAGGAAGATCAGGTGATGTCTGAATAACACCCTGTGTGTGGGAGGTGGGGGGATCCACTTATCGCCTTGGCCAGACACTGACATCCACACCCAAATGACTCATGTGAACTCCGTGCAACTCCCTGCAGATTAGTTCATTTAAATGTCTTATCTTCCCATCCTGGCTTGAGAATTCCTCCTGGAGCTCTGAGCCTTTGCCTGCAGTTGCTGTGGCAGCCTGGGCAGTGCGGCAGCCCCGCCAGCTCAGCTGTCACCGGGCCTTGGCAGGGCTCTGCCACAGCCAGCTGTGTGCAGGCATTTAGAATATGTAAAATCTCTCACTCTGCAGCTTGGTACAGAGAAAACCACACAGGCACCCGGGGTTTGTGTGCATTCCTAAGCTGTCTGCAGGCAGCTGCATGGGCTGTCACAGCACAGACAAATATTTGCATGCCCGACTCCTGCATCCCCTGCTCTGCACCTTGAGCAGTGTGGGTACGAGCCACGGCTGTCAGGGGTTGTGCACGCAGATGTGCTTATTAAAAAATAAAGGCTGCTTTGGAAAAGTTTTTAGCACAGAGCTTCCTCACCAGCTCCTGCAGCTTCCCCCGTGTTTTTAATCCAAGCAGGATCTGTGCCATTAACAACCTTTGTTACAGAAATGAGGCAGAGGTGTCAGGGTTGCCCAAGCTCCCCCTTCCAGATCGAGGGCACTGAGTCCCAAATCTGGATTGTGTTGCCATTGAAAAGGAACCATTTACAAATAGGAATGATGGCACAGATATCCTTAAAGGAATTTGGAATGGAAATGAAGGCTACAGATTTCCCTTTGTGCCTTAGTTAACCTCTGTGTACAACCCTAGGGATCTAAATATATTAATGGGTTTTTTCCTTTGTGTCCTGAGCTCTGTCCTTTAATGGGAAATATTTCTGATTCTGGGTTTGAGCAATTTCTGCCAAGGCACAGCCTCCTGGTAGGCAAAGACAAGGTTCCATCAGGGTCAGGCTTTTAAATTGCATCCTTCCAGAAGTGCAAGTGTGACTCGCAGCCTTTCCCAGGGAGTTACCCAGCAAGGACGGTCACTGTGCTCTGAAAGCCAGCAGGAATGTGGGATTCCCAAGTGGTGACGGCTTTGAGGAGTGGCTGTGTCCCAGGCTCTCCATGAAATCCAGTTCAGCTGGAGATGGCCAAGACTGGCTTTGCACTGCAGCACCTACAGGAATGACAAGGGCAGACCATGATACATCCAACCCAACGCATTCCAAAAGGGCCTTAATGATTCCAGCGCTGGTGAAAGACATATGTACGTGAAATTACAGTCTGAGAAAGTGTTGGAAACTTAGTGATGTTCGTCTGTCATTTGTGCCTGGAAATCCTGTACTTGAGGCAGAGTCAAATAGGAGAGATTTGTCATATCAATATTGAGCAAACCAGCTGCAGACACAGGAGCTAGCAGCCCGTGCAAATAACTCGGTTACAGATGAGGAAATTGGGGTTTTGGGGCTACCAGTCACCGTGATACTGGTGCAAGCTGGGAGAGGAGGAGGAAGACCAAGGAGGTCAGGATGTGACCTGGAGCTGACAGTGCTTAGTTTGGTGGTAACTTCCCAACAAGCTGCATCTTGAGATAGCTGGCCAGAGTTAGCCAATATAATTACAGGGTTAAAGAAGAAATCATGGCAGAGGCATGGAAGAGCCAAGAGTGTTTGGCAGCAGGCCCTGGGCTGCTGGAAACACTGTGTCATAGGCACGGGCTGAGCTTCGTGCTCACATAGGGAAGGAACTGGATCCACCCTTGGTGTCAACCAGGAGCTGCCCTGGGAGAAAGGGTTGGTCATCTTCTCCAGCTCTGGCACAGGCTGTCCAGAGCAGCCTGGGACAGTGGAAGGTGTCCCTGCCATGCAGGGGTGCCACTGGCTGGGCTTTAAGGTCCCTTGCAACCCAACCCCTTCTGGGATTCTCTGGAGCCTGTGAGCTGGCTGCCCCATGGTGGGCTGCAGGAAACCCTCCTGCTGCTGGCAGGAACCCCACATGGCCCAGTGCTTGGTTTTCCCTGACAAACCACCTGGTATCCACGCTGGGAATCTCGGGTTGGTATCCCAGCTGACCAGGCAAAGGTTTTCCTTGGGCTGAGCGTGTGAAAAGGGCCTGGGTGGATGAAAGCAGAAGGAAAGGCTTCAGGCCAGTTCTGGGGAATGGGATGTTTGCATAACATGCTGGGGTTTGGGTGGATCCCAAACAGCTGCCAGGGTGGGTGCCGTGTCCTGCTCCTGGAGCAGCGCCAGAGCCCTGGGAGAGAGGGGGGAAGGTTCCTGCCTGGAAACCATGGGGTGGCGCACTGGGAACACAAACCGCTGGGACCAGAAAGCCCCGTGGGGCCGTGTGTGCCGAGGAGGTGGCCCTGGGCCGGGGCGAGGCTGGCCCTGAGTCACCGCTGTGACCCCGCGGGCGCTCCCGGACGGACGCTTGTGCAAGAGGACGTGGGTGACAGCAGCCACTGCCACCAGCTGTGGTGCTCAGCCTCTGCTGGGGAATTGTTTGTCCTGCCCGGCTGTGGAGGTGTAACGTGCCCTACTTCAGTGGGGATGCAAACAGGAGGAGTTGGTGTGGAGAGGTGGCCTTGTCCTTTCGGAGGCAGGACATGGCCTTCAGGGATCCTGTCCCCCGCAGGCCGTCGGGATGGGGCGTGCTTGGCTGGGCTCCAGGGAGTCCCCCACAGCAGAGCCGTCTCAGGGATGTAGGGCCGTGGTCATCCTCCACCTTTGGCAATGGTGTCTGTGTTCCAGGTCCCTGCTCTGCGCCAGCCCAAGTGCCACTTGGGTATTTAACCTCTGCAACAGAGAAAAGGAGGTTATCGCACCCTAAACCTTGTGTCCTCGGCCTCCTGTAGAACAACACGGGGCTTGTGAGGAGTTGAGAATGTTCCGAGTGTGGAGAGGGACACCATCGAGTGCTGGTTTTTATAGAGGGGAGAAGTGCAGCTCGGTGTGGAAGAAGTGATGGTGAGCCCTTTGCAGCAGGGAGAGAACCTGATGGGGGGATTTTTCCAGGAAGCTCAAGAAAGACCCAAGAGGAGTCCCATCTCACCACAAACAAACAGATGAATTTTCAAAGTGCTTCACAGAGCTCTTCCGTAGCTTTGTGGGTCTGATTTTTAACTTCCCATGACAGAAACTGAAATTTGCTGCTGCCGCCTTTCCCTGCTTGTGTTCAAGAAACAGCTGGATGTGGCACTCAGTGCTGTGGGCTGATGACAAGGTGGGGATCGGGCACAGCTCGGATTTGGTGATCTTGGAGGTTTTATCCAACCAAAATAATTCTGTGATTCTGTAACCGATGCTGCTGGGCAGCCCTTTGATGGCAGCTGTGGGGATTTATTTTGGAGAGGGCTGAACGAGCCCTTCAGCACCCTGTAACTCTCAGGCACAGGGGGAGCTGGATAAACAGAGACCCTGGAGAGGAGCAGTGAGTCCTTGGGGCGGGGAGAGCCCCAGCCCCTGCCGTGAGCTGCCCTCCCTTGCCCAGGAGGGGCAGAGCTGATGCCTCTCCTGGCACAGCTCGTGCTGAGGTCGCCTCTGGGCCTTTCTCAGAACCAACTCTTCGGCAGAAGCCGCGAGGAGCCGGCGCTTCTCAGAATGAATCGCGTGTGCATCACGCAGCACCGCTTCCTCTTCCTCGCCTTTCCAAGCGGGGATGGTCAGCAGCGTCACCGCCGTGTCTGAGACTCGGTGAGACTTGCCTTACAACAGGGACTTTTCCAACTTTACCTAGAAAAGAGCTGCAACCCGAAACCCGGCCCTTGCGGTCAGCCAGCTTCCGTCAGCGGCTGCGCTCGCTGCGGCTGCTGCAGCACGGGGAGCTGTGCCCGTGCTGGGAGCGGGGAGCTGAGGGCACCCCGGGATCCTGGGAGCGGGGAGCTGAGGGCACCCCGGGATCCTGGGAGCGGGGAGCTGAGGGCACCCCGGGATCCCGGGAGCGGGGAGCTGAGGGCACCCCGGGATCCCGGGAGCGGGGAGCTGAGGGCACCCCGGGATCCTGGGAGCGGGGAGCTGAGGGCACCCCGGGATCCCGGAAAGAGGGGGCTGAGGGCACCCCGGGATCACAGAGAAGAGGGGGCTGAGGGCACCCCAGGATCACAGAGAAGAGGGGGCTGAGGGCACCCCAGGATCCCAGGGCAGAGGGCGTAGAGGGCATCGGTCCGTGGGTGCCGGCAGCTGCACAGGAGCATGGGCTGCCTCCCCTCTCCCGGCTCCCTCAGTGCCTCTAAAACAGCTCTAAAGCCCCAGGAGGGACATGAGGCCATATCCAAAGGCACCCCAGGGCTGAGCTGAAGTTCAGAAGAAACTGGATCATGGAGATATAAATGTTTTATTGACCCCTGAGTGGCAGCGCCGGGAGCCGGGCTGGCCCAGCAGGATCACCATCCCCTGACCTTTCAGCATTCCTGCTCTGTTCCGTTGGTGCTGGCTCCGCTTAAATATTTATTTATTTGAAAGAAAACACCCCCACACTCCCAGCAGGGACAGGGATGGGCTGTGTGTCAGCAGCCTGGTCACATCCAGCTCCTCTCTGTTGAAGGTTTCCCGTGTAAATCCAGGACGAAGAGTGTGTGCAGGAGGCAGAGCTGTGTCCTGCTGTGCTGGCAGCTTCCCTCTGTCCTCTCTGGAGAGTCCTGGCACCAGCCTGGGGCAGAGAGCATTCCCTGCTGCCTGCATTCCCTGCCTCCACAGGGGTTTATCTGCATCTCTCTCCCCGTGTTTTCCCAGCCTGTTTGGGTGGACACCCCCTTGTTTGTTGCCAGGTGGCAGCTGGGCATGTCCCAGGGTGGTGCTGACGAGCTGCATGGATGGAGAAGCAGAGCAGTGCAGCCCAGTCAGGGTGGGCACAGGGATGTCCAGGTCCTTCCCTAAGGCTGTCCCTTATTCCTGCACAGGGAATTTCCAGGTGCCTGTTAACCCTTTCCTGGGTGGGTCAGTGAGCCCTGTCCTCCAGCTCAGAGACACCCCAGAGGGCTGTGTGTCCTCGTCCTCGGCCTTCCCCTTCCTCAGCCCGTGGAGTTCACGTGGTTTGGTTTTAATCTTTGAACTCTGGCATGAGAACTAGAGGTGCTTTGTTGGTTTTTTTTCGAATCAAAGCCAAGATTTACCGACTTTGAGGGCTGGGGCTTTCAGAAACCCAGCGAGTATGGAAGCTCTGAGGAGGCTGCAGAAGCTGTGGGTGCTGTTTGATTTCACCTTCCGGGCCTGGAGCAATCCAGTCACAGCCTCTGCAGCAGCTGCAGCGCTGGCTTAAATTGCAGAGTAATGTTGGAAAGTGCTTGGGCTATTTGTTATGAAACATTGCAGGTAGGGGAGGTTGGTGCTTCCCTCATCTCTTTCATCCTTCTAAAGGATGGGGCCTGGGAACGCTTTGGGGATGGCCTTAGAAATGTTTCTGGGAACAAGGAAAATATTTCTGGAGCAAGAAAGGGGCAGGCAGGAGCTTCAGGGCTCCTGTGTCTGCCTAGAAACCTCAGGCCATGGGCCTGAGGGTCCAGGCAAACCTGCAAATATAAATTGCATTTTAGTCTGATTTTCCTCATCCTCTGTCCTGGTTTCTTCCCTGGAGGAACACAGGGAAGTGCAGTTGGTGTAGTTTGTTTTCTCTGGGAGGGAGATGCTGGACCCGACCACAAATGTTGAGCTGCCCCCTCCTCCCTAATGAGGCTTTTACTACAGCTGGAAGAACACAGTGCAGTGTTCCTGTTCCTACTATTAAACCTTAATTGTGGGACTGGCGCTTCCTAAAGTCCAAAATATTTTGGCACTCGTCTTGATAAAGGCATATTTTTTTTGTACATAGATTTTTTTTTTCTTCTTTTATTAGCAGAAACCATCTGCCCTGTAAACAGAGATCAGGAGCAAACAGCCTTCCTGGCAGTTCTGCATCACGTGGGAATGCTGTGGTGCCTGCATGGGAAAGGGCCTGCTTTCTGCCTTCTCATCCTGGCAGAAGGAAACTCCAGGCAGATCAGAAGCAGCTAATTTAAGCTGATGAGTCTTGGCATCGCATCTGAATTGCAGAGAGGATGTGGCTGGGGCTCTCTGTAGAGGTGCACAGCCCTGATTAAGCAGGATGGATGCTCCTGGGAATGAGGGGGAGCATGGAGGGGAAGCAGGTTGGAGCTGGAGATTTAGGCAGGGAATGACAAAAAGCCAGGAGTTTGCAGTGCTGCAAAAACAAGCTGAGAGCCCAGAGAAGAGCCTGGCCAGCACCGTGGGGCGAGCCTCGGTCGCCGTGAATCAGCAGTGGTGATTGATTTCTGATTAACAGCATCCCTTGGTGTTAATGCAGTCACCCATCAACCGTGTCTGGTGTGTTTAAATCTTGCCAGCTGTGTCACCTGGGAGAGCACACACACCCTTACCTCAGCCAGCCTGAGTTCAGCTTCCATTTCAGAGCATATCTCTGGCGTAGGAGGAGAACCAGACTAGATGGGAAACCAGTTTGATGTTGAACTGCAAGGTGTCAGGACGTGGGGTGCACCCCTCCTCCTCTTTTGTGGCTTTCTGTTCCGCTCCTGCCTTTCTTTTTAACATCTCTGGTGTGTACATGAGTGCCTGTGTGAGCCCTCTGCATGTGCTCCTCCAACCCAGTGTGTGTCCAGTGACATTCCTGGCTGTAACTCAGACATGGAGTGTTAAAGAATTCGTATGGCTGAAGGAAAACTCTGCAACAAGCAGTGCATTGTGATATATCTGTTCCAAATTTTGGCCTGAACCAGACAGTCAAAGTATGATTTTCTTTTTCATTAAAAAGGGAAGTATTTCAGCTGCAGAAGAATTTCCAGGTAGAACTTGGTTCCTTTTATCAGAGAGCACAGCCAAGCTTTGCTCGATCAAAAAAGCAGAAAATCTTCCTCAAACACAAATTAGAAGATTGTAAGATGGCAGCGGATTTCTGACACTGGGAAATGCTTGTCCAGACGTGAAATCTGGGCTGGTTTAATGTCCAGTGTTTGTGCATTTATCCTGAAGCGCATGTGAGGGAGCAAGGGCCGGGGGCAGTGAGTGGCTGTAGAGGAAATGCCAGCCCTGAGCAGTCCCAATTCCCAGCAGCCGCGGCTGCAGCGCCTCAGTGCCTCGGGCAGGCACTTTGCAAACTTTCCAGTGAGATGCAAATGCAGATAACTGCAGATAGCTGCAGATAAGTACAGAGCTGGTGCATCCGAGGAATGTCCCGTGGCTTTAGAGCTGTGTCTATGCTGTGCTCCTGGGGCAGGTTTTCATGTGGCAAACACTAATTGTGCCCTGTGTGTGTGATCCTCAGGAGAGAAACCTGGACTGGTTCCCCCGGATGAGGGCCATGTCACTGGTCAGCAGCGACTCGGAGGGAGAGCAGAACGAGCTGAGGAACCTGCAGGAGAAGCTGGAGTCCACCATGAAGCTTGTGACCAACCTCTCTGGGCAGCTCTCAGAGCTCAAGGACCAGGTAAGGAGCAGCCATGCACTGCGATGGGTAGGACACGGCTCCTGCCAGCCCCTCAGACCAGTTGGGCTTCTCCAAACCCAGGGAGAACTTTCCCAGAGTAACTCGTGGTTAGGAAAGAAGTGAACAAACCAGATGTCCCTCCAGAGCCCCATGCTCCAGCTGACCTGCCTGGTGCTGACCCAACTGGTGTGTTCCAAAGTGGCCACATCAGAAAGGGAAAACTTGTGTTGAAAAAGCCACTAGAGTTAACTTAAATCAGTCGTGGCTGGTGCAGGGAGCCTGTGTGTGGTGGTGGTGGTGGTGTTGTTTGGGGTTTTAACCCAAAGAGCTGAGTGTGATCCTGTCAGCCAGAGGGTGTGACACTGATACAAGGGCTGTGTCACTGTGCGGACCTCAAAACCCACCGAGAAACTGGAGAAGTGCTCGAGTGGTTACTGGTGGTGCTGGTCCCTCCGTGCTGCAGCTGTGCTGCTGTGCAGATGTGATTTGGCTGCTGCCACCCTCAGCCTGCAGCACACACATCCCAGGAGAGCTTTGCACTGCACCAAGTGCTGCTGCTGCGGAACCAGCGAGCGCTCCGCAGACCTCGGAGTGTTCTTCTGGTGCAGCAGCTCCTCTGCAGCAGGAGCTGGTTGGCTTCTGCTTTGGCCGGGCTTGAGGGCGCCGTGGGGCTGGTTCCCAGCCCAGCCCCAGTGATGGCTTTGTGAAAGACAGAGGCAGCAGGGCTTTAGCTCGTTGTGTCCACAGGGGCTCCAGCCTGACTGGAGGGAACAGGGAAAGCACTGCTGCCTGCGCTGGCGGGAGCTATTTGTGGTGGCTGCTTATCTCTGTGCATTAATAACCTGAGCCAGATGGTTCAATTAGCAAATTTATGTAGGTGTTGGCACTGGGTGAGATGAACTGCTGACTTGCACCCGGCTGGTGGATGGAGCTGCCCGGGGCAGGAGTGGCCCAGCAACTCTGGGTCGGTGCCTCTCCCAACACCAGCCCCACCTCTGCTGGGCTGGCTGGGTTTCTCCAGGAGCCATGCCTCTGTCAGGCGTCCCTGGCAGCCAGCACTGCCTGAGACCCGGCTCCTGCCTTCCGATCACGCTCCGCAGTCGGGCTGGAGCTGGGCCCTGTCCCGAGCACCCTGCGGAGCGCAAGGAAGGGATTAATGTGGGGGCCTGGGAGCTGACAGCCCTGCTTCCCTGGGCTGTAATTAGTTCTCAGGCACGGTGCCACAGAGCCCCTCGTTCCAGCTGGTCTGAGGATGGGGGGCAGAGGCAGTTGCTCTTTTGTCTGGGCTTTAATTCTTGCCGGGCAGTGGTTTCGCTGCTTTGCCTGGAAACAATTACCCCGGCCCATGTGTCTGGTGTCTCCGTGCTGCGGGCTCTGACTCCGAGTGCTGTGCAGGCACAGGAGCCTCCCCAGCAGCCACAGCCAGCGCTGCCTCACGGCACATTCCTTTCTGGAGCTCGCAGCCCTCTTGGCTGACCAAGCGCTAAACCCCTTCTCGCTCTTTGTGAAAGTAAGAATGAAGGGTTTAGCTTTTAGAGAGCTATTTGACTGTAAAAGCAAGAGAGGAAACCAGCTTCATTAACGTGGTGATAGCTTTTAGGAATTCCCCTAAGTACCATTATTGAGAGCCCTGCTGAAGATGCAGGATGCTCCAATTATGTGACAACGCCAGTATATCCCTCCCCCTGATCAGGAACTGTCTCCAGGAAAGGAACTAACTCAGGGAATTTTTATTTGTTTTTATTTTGTTGTAATTAAATAAAGGGAAAACCTCTCATTCATTTGCTCTTCAAGCTTGTTAGGTTTCTGGAGACTCTAATTATTAGAAACCGAGCTCCAGCCCGCCTGCTTCCCCAAAGTGCACCAAGAGCCATTAAAATCCTGATCACTTTAATTCTGTGCGAAAAGATTATACCGTAATTGTGTGCAGCAGCAGGGGATGAGATGTAATCACCCAGAAACCCTTCCCAGCGCCTCCTCCGGTGTCACTGAGTGCGCGCGTCGCTCCTGGGGCCGGGCCGTGGCTGGGGACAGCCCCCCTGCCCTCCAGGTGTGACTCAGGGTGACTCAGCTGCCAGCAGCCCCACGGGCAGGTGCTGTGTCCAGTGGGATTCCTGCCCCTGCCTGTGCCCTGTTCCTGGAGGCAGCTCCAACTCAGCGCAACCTTTGGAGCCAGGCGGCCTCTGTCAGCCCCCGGCATTATCGGGGAGCCCGGCCTGGCCCAGCTGAGCCCCGGGCCCCTTGGGCTGTGTTTTGGATCCTGTCAGCACAATTCCAGGGCCTGGCAGCTCCCTGGGGACTCGCTGTGCATGGTTTTTATTGCCTGTTAGCCCAGGTGTGCTGTCACTGGAAAGCTGTTGCAGGAGATTCACTCTCCAGTAAATGTGATGGCAATAAGTTGCTCCCTCCTGCAGCCCTGTGCCCTCCACACAAGCATTAAGCATCATGCAGGATTAATAATGTTCTGCATCGACTCTAGAATTGCATTTCTTCCTCTTATTTATGGTTGGCTGCTTTATTCTTCTCTTTTTTTTTAAAGCCACATCTTTTATGAACAACTGCACCAGGGTGCACCACCCCTTTTCTACACAGCCTGAAAAATATCTCCTACAGTCCCTTTTCATTATTCCTCTTTCTTTCCATTTCTATTCCATGCGTCCTCTGAATCAGTTTATTGGCAGTGTGAAATTGTGACTCTTGGTTTGCTCAGTGAAGATAATTAATGTAAAGGGGCATTTTTAAGCTGAGTCCTCGTGGCCTCTCTGCATTTCCACTTGTAGGTTATCTTGGAAGCAGTTTAACATTCAGGTTCAGCAGGGAGTGGGGTGTGTGTGTTCAGAGAGCTCTGGGAAGACCCCTCTCCTCCTGCTCCCATTCCCTGTGAAGCATTAGAAGCCTTTTGTGGAGAGAATTCCAGCAGCTGTGCAGAGGAGCGGGAGGTGTGCCCTGGCCTCGGGAGGCTGTGGTCAGTCCTTGGGAAACAGCAGCTCTACCTTTCCTTGGGCCAGGCAGCAGGCATGGTGCTGGGCTGAGGTCAAGGTTAATTATGGTTTCAAGAGGAATGATGGTGTTTCAGCCCTGTTCCTGGTGGTTAAAGGAGTTAAAGGAGTGCCACTGGACACACAGCGAGGTGTGGGGTGTGCAGCACGTCCAGGGCATGGAGGAGCCTTGTGGAGGCTGTGCAGCACTGCCTGTTTGCAGCAATCCCGTTCCCCACAGGGAGCTCCAGACCTGAGGTCAGCCCCTGGCTGGGCACCCTGGCGTGCCAGGATACCCTGCACCAGTTGGGAAACTCCATCAGCGCTGAAACTGGGGTTTGAAACAGATGCACTCGAGTGGTTTAGTGGTGACCAAGGTGGTGGGGCTGGGCTGGCTGCTGGGTTTGATCTCAGAGGTCTTTTCCAACTCTAACAATTCCGTGATCCCAAGTGTGTTACAAATGAACTGCACATGTACACACCACCTCCCTTCCCCTGGGGTTGCTGCCACAAGCAGTGACATTGGCGGGCATTTGTCATTGAACAGCAAAAAGTGGAGAAGTTAAACGGTGGATGTAGCTGGCAGGAGCAGCAGGAGTGGGATGGGAATGTGGATCACGTGCCATGGTGTGCTGAGCCCTGAGGGTGTGGGGGCTCCTGGGGGAGCCCGGGTGCCCTCGGTGGTGTGGGGATGAGGTGCTGTCCTGGTGTTCCCTCGCACAGCTCCTGGGAGCCATCCCACATGTCAGCTCCTCCGCAGCCGGGACACGGTGGGAGCTGCGGGATCCAGCTGTTCGCTCCCGACACCCTGCCCAGCCAGAGTGATTCCTTACATGGCTTTTGTGACTTGTCAGGAACACCCGAGGTTTTAAAAAACCAGAGTGGAGCCATTGGATTGTGGCCATTTCTCAGTATCAGTAATGACAAATGATGATCCATTTTCCGTTCACAGTTCAGCAATCAGGGGAACGTTATTCAATTACTGGGAAGCAGCTGGGGAATGCCGAGGTTTGGGGTGTCTGGCAGTGAGGTGGTTAAGTCCTGCCCTGGCAGATGGGGAGGGCTGTTGGCTCACTCCAGATGAGAGCGGGAGTGCTCAGCTTTTTCCAGCAAAGGCAAGGGTATTCCCAGCCTGACTGCAGGGCTCGCCCCTTTTTCCGCCCTCTCCGTCTCGTCTGCTGGACGGGTTACAAAGAATTCCTGACCGGGGAGGGTTCTGCAGGCTGCTCCCCGCACCGATTCCTGCCGAGCTGTCCCTGGCACAGCAGTGTCCGGGCACACAGACGGGCTCGTGGCCATCCCGAGGCGGGCACGGCTGGGGCTGGAGTCACCCCCTGCCCCGGGAGCGGGCGCTGCTTGTAGCCAGTGCTTCGGAGGAGCGCCAAGCACAACAGGCCCTTGGGCGAGCTGACGCACAGGAAGCGCCGAGGCCTAATGAGCAAACTTGTTAATTTTCCAGATGACGGAGCAGAGGAAGCAGAAGCAGCGCATCGGTCTCCTCGGACACCCCCCGCCCATGAATGTGAACCTGCAGCAGCAACCGGCCTAGGCCGGGAGGGTCCCGGCCCCTCCGCGACACCCCGAACCACCCCAGCCCGGAGGCTGCTCCCTGTACCTCCTGTGCATCCTGTAAATACCCTGGTTTTATACTAGATGTATATGACTGCTACTCTATCAAGTTGGGGGCGTGTGGATTGCGATTAGAACTGTTGGCACGGGATGGAGGTTAAACTTTGTGCCAAAATTATCAAAATTGCCTTTTTCTTGGAAGGACTAAAGAGAGCACCTGAATTGCACTTGAAAAGATTATTTGACTATGTGACATGTATTTTGTATTTAAAAAAAAAAAAAAGAATAGAATAGCTAGTATTTATGTTTTTATACAATTGTGCAATATGAATTATGCAATCACAATATATTTGGAACTCCTGAATGTCCTAAAGGGAGTGCACATCTTTGGATCTGGTGTGTTAGTACAATGTAATAAATGGTATAAAATTACAGGTGTAAATGAGGCTGCTGCAAAATTGTGTAACTGGTGATTTTTTCATACCCTTGGACATTTTTGTACCATGTGTGTAAATATCTTGCAATGCCATATTTGTTGCCTCTTCCTCCCAGGGATGACGCTGGGACTCCGTGAGCTGTTCAATTGTTATCGATTAAAGCAAAACATTATTTTGAAGCTTCCGAGTGAGGAAAGCAGGAGGTATTTTTCAAGAGATTTCTTTAGAGTACTGAGGCTAGAAGAGCTCAGACACCGGGTTTTTTAAATGCTAAGATTTCTTAAAGGGAACTTTTTATGCAAAATGAAGTTTGGAATGAGGATGCACTGCTGGCGAGTCGGTGCAGTCTCCCAGGACCGATGCCGAGGCTGTCCAGGCTTTGCATTCTCAGTGTGTAGGATCCTTTCCTTCTATTTTTTCATTAGAGACCTTTGTGCCTGCTAAAGCTTTAGCAAACAGGCACTGCACCGACTGAAACGTGTCCTGTAGCTGAGCACTGATGTGTGTAATGCTTGTGTGAGAGCCACTGGTTTGAGGCTGCTCTGTCCCACCCCTTCCTCTCCCTGTCCCCTTTCATTCGGTCACTTTCTTTGGTTTCTGATTCTCCAGAGTGTGAAAGGAAACTCGTCGGGGTGTTGTTTGGTTGTTTTTTTTCTCCAATCCGCTGCATAGTTTTATACATGGACCTCATTTTACAGAAGCTGACTTCTCTGCAATACTGTCTATAAAAGAAAAAAAAAAAAGAAAAAAAGCTACAGACAGAGCTATGAAAATTTGTAAATGCATAAATATAGGTATTTAAATAAATGACGCAAAATACTCTACGGTCAGAGGCTGCTGGTGGTTTGTGTCCCCTCCAAGGTGGTGTGTGGTGGTTCTGTCACACCCACGTGTCCTGGGATGCAGCATCACAGGGGCCTGGCAGGTAAGGATGGGCCTTTTCCCTGTCCCCAGAGAGGCAGAGGTTGCTTTTTTAAAAGCAGAGCATGTTCCTCCCGCAGCAGTAAGAGGCACTGGCACCCAGGGAACCTCACCTGCGGTCACTCCGGGTTGGGGTACTTCACACTCTCCCCACTGATAGTTCAGGCTTGTGGCTGTCATTGGAGCATGTGAGAGTTAAAAACCCCTCCAGCTCCAAGTACCGTGTGCACGGCAGCGTTGCTGATTATGTGTATTTGATTAAGATGTCGCAGGAACTACCTGGTACAATTAATCACCTGTAATCTGGTAAGAGCACACAACTGTCTGAGGTGGGTGCGTGTCCCTAGCTCAGGTCATCAGGAGAGCTCAGCGGGAGGGCACCCAAGGGTGAGGCAGGAAGGAGGGCAGCCTGACCAGCAGTCTCCCAGCCGGAGATTTACCGGTGAGATTGGGACTCCTTAATCACATGTATTTCCATAAATATCTCCTGGCAAATCTGTCTTCCCCTCTGCAGCAAGGTGTGTGCGGAGGGAGCGCGGCGCTGCGGCTGCCACCGGGGTGGCGCGGTGGAGGAGCAGGATTTCGTTCTCCCTGAGCAGCAGAGACGCGTACCTGACTCACTCCTTCCTCCCCTGCCATCCAGGGATAAGCAGACACACAAATTTGTCAGGCTTCCCAGAGCCTCTGCCAGTCAGGTGAGAGGGAGGCGGCTGAGCACAGCCTGGGAGGGCACCCCTGAGGATGTGCAGCGTTGCTTCATCTTTACCTTAAAAAGGCAGAAGCGCCGGGTGCCTCGGCGCTGGCACAGCCCTGCTCTGCTCTGTGATCCGTGTGAAAACCAGCGGGGTGGAACCCGGGGTTCTCACTGCGGTTGTGCCTTCCCAGGAGGTGTGGGGAGATGCAAAAAGGGAGGTTCTCTCCCTCGGGTGCAGCTGCAGCGAGAGAAGCAGAGCACAGCCACCACGCCAGCAGCGGGGATGCGGTTGTGCAGGGCAGGTGGGTGGTTCCAGGGGTGGCACAGATGGCTCAGGAGGTCACACTGTGTCCCCAGCCCGAGCAGAGGCTGTGTCAGCTGGTCAGCAGAGGAAGGTGACTCTGTTCCTCCCCTCAGCCCATGAACAGGTCATTCACTTCTGCAGATTCATTTCTGCAGTGACATTTCATGCGTGACCATGACATTTTTTCTTTGTTCTTTCTTGGGTTTTCTAAGGTTTTTTTTTTTTTTCTTTCTGGCTGAACTCCTCTGCCCATCGTGGTTGTGCCAGCAGAGGCAGGGAATGGCCAGAACCCTGCTGGGGCTGGTGGTGGTTCTGTCCCTGCAGCTTCCGAGGTCAAATCTGTGTTAGGACTTTCCCATTCTGGACTGAGATCTGGTGCCCCATGACAACTTCCTGTTCTCAAAGAAAAGCTGTGTGAGGGATCAGTTTAATTTCCCCGTTTGGGGTACTCTTTTCCACAAAAGCTGAGTATCTCTTAGTATCACAGAAGGCTTTATTCACAATCATTGGACTCTCAAGTGAAAAAACCCTCCAAAACCTGAGAGAGGTATCTGTAATGCAAGTTTAGGTCCTGCACAGGAGGGAGCTTTTTGGCTCTAAAAACACATCCCTGACATGCAGTAAAATTAATGATTGGGTGACAGACAGATGGCTGTTGGTTTAAGGATTAGATTGAAGCCAGGGAGGTTCCACCTGCCTTGCACACACCTGGGCTTTCCTCTGGCATCAGGTTTCATTAAGCAGGACTGCTGGATGTTAAAGTTTGGGACCACGATTACTTTGTCTTTTAAATAAGAACTTCCATTTGGAGGTGGAAATCGAAGTGACCTTCTGAAGAGGAAGGAACAAACTGAATCTACCAATTTTGCTAATAATGGAAAGTCCTAGAGGGGAAGGATCTCCGTGCATTCCTCAATTTGCATGACTGGCTGAGTGTGTGGAGGAGCCTTTTCTCCGCTAATGAAGCAGGTGACATGCTAATCAAGGCAATGCAAATAACTGCTCTGAAAGCACAGCCACGGCCCCAGCACCGCCACAATGGCAAATTCAAGCCTCATCCTCAAGTTTGCAGCAAATTGGCGGAGGGCAGGACAAAGGAGCCGGGATTGCAGCCTCGGTGCTCGCGGCGGGGCCTCGCGCTGGGGCGCGTGTGATGGAGACCTCGTTACATAATGGGGGCTTGATTGATATCGGGGAAGTCATAATACAGCTCCATGGAACAATTCCCCTCGTCTCCCCAGATGGGAAATGCTCCTACACACATGCCTAATAGGGGTTTTAAATTGCCCATTGTATTTCCGAACAAGAGAAACTCACCTGGAGTATTTTCCCTCTCCCGTTTCCAACATAAGCAGCTGAAGACACTGCCGTGTGTGTTCTGTGTGCTCTGCAGCCCCACTGGCTGCATTTCCAGGCACATGTACGATCCCAGAATGGGTCAGGTGGGGAGGGATCACCTGGCCCAACACCCCTGCTCCACTGGGGCCATCCCGGAGCCGTGGCAGGAGTGCACAGGAGGGCTCAGGGGATGCCTGTGGAGCCACCCCAAGCCAAAGCCAGCTCCACGTCAAGGGCCTGCCCCACCAGGGGACACAAAGAGGTCGTAAGCTCCTGCTGACAGATTGGGGTGGCTCCCTGTTTTCACGGGAGACTCCCTGGCTGTGAGCCAGCGTGCCCAGGTTCTCCCACGCCGCGCTGGAAGTTCCGTGCCAAGATGTGAATTTCCTGGCCCCGGCCAGCGCAGAGCGTAACCTTTACCCCCAGCACGCTGCATTTACTTCTACAAACGCACTGACCAGGCTATGAGCTTGCTCAGGACGGGCTGTGGATATTTGGAGTAAGATCAGAACAAATATTCCTTCTCAGTGAAACTGGCATTGTCAGTGCGACATAAGGAGTAACTTCTGGAGAGATGCTGTACTTCTCCATCCAATTTTTTATTTACTACCTTTCCAACCTTCTTTCAGACTAAACATGTTAATGAGCTGAATGTCAAAACCACCCACGCGTAAACTGAGCTGTCCCATCCAGTAGGCTGATGTTGGTTTGTTTTTAGTAACTAGCAAGGATGCTGGAAAACCCCTATAAAGATTTCATTTTAAACAAAAAGTACCAAAAACTCCACCAGTTTTGCATCACAAAGTTGTGGTTAAAGTCAAGATTTGAGTCAAGCAGCATGTCTGTGGTTTTTGTGGGTGGATGCATCTCGGAATGACTATCAATCTGTCAGAGGGAGATCTGCATGTCATCTCTGCATATGACAAGCAGAATCTGCAGTGACAAATATCTTTCCAGTACTCGCAGCGCTGAGCCTCGTACCCCTCCTGCCATCCAGAATTGCCAATCTTATCAGCATGTAGCTTGAACCCGCTTTTTTCCTTTTAAACCGATACAAACAGAGGAAGGAAAGGCAAATATAGAGCAGTGCTCTAGAGATGCCACTGAACACCACTGCCAGTGTGCTTAGTCACCCCGAAATGGTGACGTGCACGCGGGAGATGCCACGCCGGACGCTTGGATCAGAGCAGCCTGCCCAATCCTGGCTGCTCTGCTGCACTTACGTGTGTGAGGGGGACACCTGGAATTGAAACTGTGTAAGGAAAAAAATTAAAGAATAACTCCGGACCAAATCAAAGTAACTCAGGAGATGCAGCTGGAATTGCACAGAGAAGTTTGCAGAAAAAAAAGGCCAATATAAAACCCCAGAAAATCCGATTGATTTAGAACTTGACTGCTGGTGTGGAAATGCCCAGATCTTCTCCCTGTTTTTAGGTCTCCATGGGAGAAACAGGAGCAGTTTGAGCCAGTGCAACACAGGAAAAAGGCCTGAAATGCAACAATAAGCAGGAGATGGGAAAAGCACCCTGTGCAGAGCTGAAGTCCCAGTGCCAGGATGCATTCAGAGTCTGTGTGAGAACAGGCTGACAGCTGGATAAATTGCCTCGAGGCAGGTGCTTCCCCAGGAGCCCCATGCAGCAGGAACAGCCAGACCCATTTCCAGGCAGCCCTTCCCTCCAGAAGCACTATCATCCCTCAGACCTGCCTCTCGGCTTCCACGCCCATTAGTGCTTCTCCACTGGCTCTTCTCACTCTGACACTTGGCCCCTTTTTTTCCCCTTTCTTGTCTCATCTCAGGAATGACTTTGCAGCTCTCGCTTGCCCAGAGCCCTTCCAGTGCCTGGAAATGGTGCCTGGTCCCAAGGGAATGGGCAGGAGCAAAGCCCACTCCTGGGCTTTACTGAGGCAATGGGTTTGTTTTCCCTTTCCTTTTCTAGCGCTAAGTAAATACACAGAACACCAAGTCTGAAGGCAGTGAAGAGTGGAATTCCATCTCTGTTCCATGTGTTCCAATACGACTCTTAAAATAGTGGAGATGCTGTGTTATGATTTCCATTTCACTTGTGTCCATAACACTGTTTTTACGCAGCAGAGATGGAAACACAATCTGTTAAGTCTGTAAGAAACTTTTCCTTATGAATGATGGGTGCAAACATCGTGTACAATCACATTCCAGGAAGAAAATTCTATCCTCTCGGTGTTAGCAACCCCAAAAGGAGCTAAAAACTGCAGCTTGCCTCTATTTACACACCACGGGAGTTTTCACATCAATTTAATCACAGGATGATTTGTTATTCACAAACCAGAGAACCGCTATAATCAAGTAGAATCATAGAATTGCTAAGGTTGGAAAAGGCTTTTGAGATCATCAAGTCAATGGTCAACCCAGCCCCACCACCATGTTCACCACTAAACCATGTCCTCAGTGCCACTTCCACAGGTTTTTTGGAACACTTACAGAGATGGTGACTCCTCCGCTCCCTTGGGCAGCCTGTTCTAATGCTTTACAACCCTTTCTGGGAAAAAATTTCCCTAATATCTAATCTTAAACCTCCCCTGGTGCAACTTGAGGTTGTGCACAACTACCTGCAGGACCCAAACCACAGAGTATCTCCCAGTGTCCAACCCCAAAGTGGTGGGACAACTTCCCCACATCTTCAGCCTCACTGCATGATGCTAAATTTGGTGTAGACCTTTGCAATGTGGCCCCGTGACTGACGGCCTTTACTGATAAATGTACTCACTGCCTTTTATTTGAATTTTTGCTGCCAGTGAATCTCATTCCAGCACAAAAGGTCACCTCGGTGGCCAGGAGACTTCTGCAGAGAGCAACCTGGATTGTGTCCACTTAGATCTAGAGCTGATGAGAGAGTTAAGCCATTTAAACCCAAAATGCATGGAAATCCAGAGTTACCCTGGAGACACCCCCAAACCTACAGCTGCTCCAAGTCTGGAAGAGCCAGGACTAGGGCTACGGAAAACCTCAAACAGGCAGGGCTGGCCGGGCAGGATGAGTCATCCACAGGGAAATGCTGCTGATGGGCTCGTCCTGAATGTGCTCCCAGACATCCTGCTCTGCTGCGTCAGGAGCCTCTCTCCCAAAGGTGTGTGCTTGTGGTTGGCAACCAGAGCTTGTTCCCTTTTTTCCCTAAAATTAGGAAGTGGGAGGAATAGAAGGAAATGGTGGCCTCCAAAACCTGCTCAATGTAAATGTTGGGAAGGGATGGAAAGGCAGGTTCCTCGCAGCCCTTTGATGTCAGTGCAATCACGGCAGCTCCTAAGTTTCTTCCTGGCCCTGTGAAAATTTCCTGCACAGAGCCAAGGGCAGCAGTGCAAAGGATGTCTGGGATGGAGGGATGGCCCTGAGGGAGCCACCTTCCTTGTACCACCCCAAACAGAGCAATCCATTTATTAAGGGAACGTTCTACCAACAACTACTCCTCGACACTGGCACAGCTGCCCAGGGCAGTGGTGGAGTGAATAAAAATCCTTGGCTGTTGCCTGGAGCAGGCAGGGACAGCAAGGCTGTGTGCTGCAGGCTCCCCTCACCTGGGGAGCAGGCCTGTGTTACAGGGTTCGAAGGAATAAGTATCCAGGGAGGAATGAAGCAGCTCCTAGCAGGGCTATCTTGCTAGTTAGAGCTTTTACCTGGAAGAACTAGATTAAAATCTTCCCTGGGCATGAGAGGGCATTGCTCCTGTTCCCATTTTGGGAATGCTATGTAGCTCTTCCAGGCCGCTGCCCAGTGTGTACTGTGGTTTGCTCCCCACCTCGCCCTGGGCAGAGCTCCCAGCTGTGATTCCAGCCTGGAGAAAAGCAGCTGGAAGCGAGCTCCGTGCTGAGCAGAGGCTTCATCCCCGTGCCAGAGGCTCTCCTGCCTCCCATGTATACCCACCCTTCTCTCCCTGTCGCCTGTCTAAGAACTGAGACCCCAAATTTGGGGCCTGAGTTGGTGCCTCTTACAAGGTAAGAACTCAAACTCTCGGATTTTTGTTTTTCAGACTTTTTCTAAGCCTAGTTCCTGGTCTTTTTGTGGGTCTGGTACTCAGCCTGACATGGCAGTAGGGGAAAATCTTGCTCCTTACCTACATCCTCACCCAAATTCTGACCAATTGGAATTGTAAAGAAAGAGGGAAGATTACATGCTCGTACAATACCTACAGTGCTGCCCTGTCTCCTCTCTCCCAGGGCTCTCTGGGAGACTGGGGTTATCTCAGCCCATGCCAAACCCCGCATTTTCTACAGTGGGAAAATAAATAGGCAGAACATTCCATTTTCCTGAACTAAAAGCCCAGAGGTGGTGCATGAACTCGTGCAGGAGCAGGCCGGGCAGACAGCGTGAATCAGAGGTTCGGGTGACTCCAGGGAGCAGGAAAGCCCTGGTGGCAGGTAGCCAGGCTGAGGCACAGCTCCTGCGGCGCGTTCCCGCAGCATCCTGCCCACCCCTGACAAATCCTTGCAGGCACTAATGAGTAACAGTGGGGAGCTGTGACCAGCATCCCTCAGCCGGTGGCTCCTTCGGGGTGACTGTTCAAGGCGCTCTCTGAAAGTGAATGGCCCTTCAGTTCAGAGCTGGGCTTCGGCTTGTGATTCAAGCCTGTCACCCACAGACAGGAGCTGTGTGTGACGAACAACCGTGTGTGAACAGACCAGAAATATCAGGGTGCCACCTCCAGAGAGGAAAAGCACCTGGTTTCAGTTCTAAATGCCCTTGAGCACAGGCTCAGCTGCTGGTGGGCAGCAGTGGGTCGAGCCCTTCGCTGCTCCCCGGTGCTGTTGTCACCGTCTCCAGGTGCAGGTTAAATTGGGCTGGTGACGCTGGGCACGGCTGCTGACCTGGCTGCTCACCTTTGTACACGGTGTTTACAGTAACCACGGGCTGACTGGTGTCTATAAATTATCGCTCTTGCGTTGCACTCAGTCCTTACTACACCTTTTTGGGGACAAACTTAATTTTTAACTCCAAATCCAGACTGAACCGATATAAATCGTTAAGCCATCCATCCTGCCTAAATGAATATATTGCAGTCTTTTAACACATACAGGGATGAGCGTGTGCGAGCTGCCTGGGAGGGGTTTGGGGAGGAAAGGGCATTTCTGCTCTGGCTCTCCCGATGCTGTCCCCCCGCAGCAGCGGTGACCGTAAAGGTTAAGCCTGCCACAGACTATTGTACCCAGCGGCACTGCTTGGCTGGGCTTTGCAGTCTAATTGCCACTGACCCCGTGACAATGAGGTAATGTCTCTGCCTCCCGGGTCAGATAAATACTGCTCATTTTATAACCACCAGACACGTTACTGAAAAACAGATAGGAAACGACCCCAAGTCCCATGATCAGTGGAATATAAACTCTGCTACAGCTGTTGCTCTTGTCCTTCATTTGAATGCTCAGGGGTTTTTCTCGTAACACCCACTCAGAGGCAGAGCCCTCGCCCAAACTCTGGCCGGGGATGCTTCTCCTCAGGTGGCCTCACCCGAACTAAGAGGGAACGGTGGGAAAGTGCCAGAGTGGAAGGATGTGGTTGGTAGGAAACAACGGGGATAAAGGTTGTCCTCTAACAGATTTCTAAACCCCAGCCACCAGAACAACTGGGATGGGGATTCAAGCGAAGAGCTGTGCCGGGCACCGAGAGCCAGCACCATCACACAGTTCAAGGGAGCTGGCAAAGCCCCCCTGAACACCCCAAGCTCAATGCCGGCCTTAAGCTGTGGGTTGCAGTCCTGCCGGGGCAGCCACGGTTCAGCCCAAAGTCCTCGTTGCCACCTCTCTCCCTCTGCCCCGTTACAGCTCCCTAACGACGGGGCCTTGGAAGATAAATGCCCGAGTGACGCCAGAGTGACGAGGAGGACTTTGCCCCGCTCCTGCGAGCACCAGCGGGACACAGGACAGTGATAACCCTCGCTCCAAATGCATCCCTGCCCCGAACCCTGGGCTGAGCCAGCCCCAGCCTCCCTTCTCAGAGAGCGGCCGCGCCACTCCCAGAGCGACGGGCAGGGGAAATGGCACCGAGTGCTAAAGTTGTTTTCCTGGAGTAGCAAAGCAGCTTTTGTCCCCTGGGTCTCCACAAACTCCCTCCAGCACCGCCCTGCATCCTCAGCACTGGGGAAAACGGGGTTAAGATAAACCCTACAGTCTTAAACCAGAACCTCTGCAGAATGAACCCCAAAATATTTAGAGAAATTAACCCAGAATGACCTAGATAACCATGTCCTTTTTACTGATACATTCTTGTTTTACATAAAATCCCCCCAGAGCTGATAGTTGGTTTTGCTGCTATTCAGAATTTTACCCACCTACTCTGCTGTACCTTTGATTTTAAGAAGTTGAGGGCTTTTCTTTAAGCTGTTGAAAAATGCTGAGATGAAAAATATTTTTGCAGTTCCTTACATGATATTTACAATAACTTGGGCTTTATAAATGTTTAAATTGTTTTAAGCATTTCTTATGTTGATATACTGTCCCCTAATTGTACGCTGTGTCACAAAGGAGGAGTTCAAATTCCAAACTCAAAAGCTTTAGAATGACTTTTTTTCTTTCCCTCACAACAGTTCTCGTGTCACACTTTAAATTACCTTTTTTCCCCCACTCTGGCCATGACTCAGCAGTGCTGATTTGCATCAGGCTGGCGCTTTGCATACAAGCTACAGAGAAGAGATTTAAATACAAAATGGTCAAATATTTCGTAAACCTTCTTTGACCTTCTCCATTGCTGTACTACCAATTACTAATCTTCTACACGTTTTGATGGGGAGGTTGATTCCTGGCATGGGATGTTAGAGATGGTTCCGGGTTTCTCCACATTACCATCACCTCTCTGCACCAGCTCCACTGGGATTTGGATTTGCCATCTCTCGCGCTGCGGAAGAAGCTTCCTGCTCATTCGGAAGACGCACAACTGATCTGCTTTTGGGGCAATTAGTAGATTTTAACAGTTTGTTTTTTCTAGCTGCCAGCAGCTCTAGAGCAGGAGTTTTGTATCCTTTGTCCATCCCCAGCCTGGTTTGCTCTGGCAGTGCAGGATTGCTCACTGTGAGTCACGCTGGGGGCTGGAAAGTGCAGGTACCCCGGAGAGGCTGGTGTGAAGGTCAGGGGCAGTGTGAGCACAGCCCTGCCACTTCTGCCTCGCTGCCTTGTACATATCCTAGTCAGGGGATGCCGATTCTGCTCCCGGAAAACACATGTGTTATAAAAAGTGGCCGTTGAGTAGGAAAATTGGTACAATGAAACCAAAACGTGTTTGGGAAAGTCACTGGTATTTGAGAAAATCACTGGTACTTGCAGTAACCATTTACTGATGCACTTCAAAAATGTCTTAAAGTAAGAAACCCTGTGTTGGACTAAACTTACTTTCTATGGTGTATATATATATATGTATATATACATATATAAATATGTATACAAAACTACCTTACTTAACCTCTGCTTTCTTTCATGGAAGTTTTAATTGCTACAGTAGTAGGGAGAAGATATAATAAAAATAAACTCACCTCCAGAAGCTCTGTTTACTCAAAGAATCAGTTACTAATTATGTATGAAATTACAGGTGTAATCCCCCTGGGAAGCAAACTGAGGGACTGGTCAGCCCCCCGAAGGTCCAGCTGCACAGAGGGGACACCGAGGTGCAGGAGCAGCTCCCAGCCCAGCCCCGTGCATGCATCCAGCTGGCCAAGGACACCCTCCCTGGAACACCCACATTTAACCCATGGATGCTCCTGGTGCCAGGGCAAGGCAGCAGCAGCTTCTTCAACCCCTTTGATGTCATGTGAAAATACAGCAGAAAATATTTTCCCTCTTGGCTTTGCACAACCTCTGTTTGACTTAAAATATGACTGTGCCGGGGGTTTTCCTCTTGGTTCTTGTTAACCATCACCACCTTTCCCTCATTACTGGAACAAACACGAACACGTTTGGAGTATGTTTCGTACTGTTTTAAAGAGAGATCGCGTCTCTCTGTACCCTGTCAGGGCTCAAGGTTTACTTAGGGCATCACTTGTATATTAAGCATACGTTATTTAAGAACAACTGGTTTTTTGCAGGATTATAATGGGGAAATGTAATACCTGCAGCAGATTAGGAGACATTGAATTAAAAACCCTGAAAGGTTTCTTTCTTCAAGGAAGCAAGACATTGATTGTGCTAAATTACCAGGTTCTGCTGAACCACGATAATGCATCGACTGGGGCAGATGAAGCATTTAAGACCAGCCCGGAATGCCACTAATGGCACTGGCACATCAGACGTGATGCTGCAGCCATAAACTGCCCGCTGGGTTCCAGATATATAAGTCCCAACACAATAAAATCTGGAAGATCACATTGTCCTTGCAAGCCCGAGTCAAGTGGATTAGTCAGATCCCAAGCAACTGCAGTTCTGCACTGATAAATAATAAACTGCAAGGTAACAGCCTGAGAAACAGCGTTTTTCTTCTTTTTTTTTTTTAATTAAGTAAAATATTATCTATAAAATGTTAAAAAGCAGAAATATTGGTTTCTGCAAAGTGAAGTTCTGATTGAACTTTTTTTTTTTTAAATATTGTGAAAAGTAAAACCGAATGTAATTACAGGGATAACACTTGAATATTTATGCAAGTGCATGCTTAGGCCTTTTAGAAAGAACAAGGTCTCACATGTTCTTCTATTTTAAATGCCTGCTGCACCTCCCGAAATCCTCGGGGAATGTGCTTAGCAAAAGGTGAGCTCAACATCTCCAAAGGCACAGAGCCGCTCGGCTGGGCAGGGAATTTGGGAATTCGGGCATTTGGCGCTGTGCGGGATCGGCACAGCGGGCACGTCCGAGAATACGCGGGAGCCCGGGCTCTCTCTAGGGGCTGCGGGTGACATTTCTGCCTACGAGGCAGCCCCGGGGTTTAACTTATAAAAACCCGGCAGTGCTGTGTTTTTATTTTATCTCAGAATGGCTGAGAACAGCCCGGCTGGCGGCGGACTCAAGGGACGGGCGGTGATGCGCGGCAGCCGCCACCCGCACCGCGTCCATCCCCAACCCCTAACGGGGGTCGGCCGAAGGCGTCCGGGTCCCCGCGGCTGACGCAGCTCCTGATTTTGGGGGCTTTTCTCGCCTTCTGGCCCCGCGGTGCAGCCCCCGTGCCGGGCGCGGCGGCGGCGCTGGAAAGCCCCGCGGGGCGGCTGCCAGGCGGCGGCGGGGGCGGCAGGAAGGCGGGCGGACACGGGCCGTGCCCGCGGGGGCCGGGCTGACGGGAGGGAGGGAGGGAAACAGGATGGGACCCGGCTGCCCGCCCGCGACACGTCTTGGCCGCCCGCCCCGCCCCGTGCGGGGCCGGGGCCCGGGGTTAGCCAGGC
>VXBT01000638.1:494565-528928 GCA_013400235.1 Oriolus oriolus
CCCCTCACGGAGCGCACCGGGGAACGCGCCCCTCAGAGCCGGGCCGGCCCCGGGGAGTCGCACAGCGCTCACCCCTCACGGAGCGCACCGGGGAACGCGCCCCTCAGAGCCGGGCCGGCCCCGAAGAGCTGCACAGCGCCCGCCCCTCACGGAGCGCGCCGGGGAACGCGCCCCTCAGAGCCGGGCCGGCCCCGAGGAGCCGCACAGCGCTCACCCCTCACCTCACCCCCCTCAGCTTCCCACAGACATGGTGTGAATTCCGCTCCCCAGGGACACAGTGGATGTCCCGGCCGGGCAGCGATCCTGCTGATGGAAGAGCGTGGGAAACGGTGTAAAATGAATGTGACATTTCCTTCTTTGCACCCACACGTGTGTGTGAGCGTCCTCAGGGCTGCCTCACTGCGTGCGCTGGGAACAAGGGTCACTCTGTCCTTTCCAAATTCATGGAATCATAGAACGTTAAAGGGTTGGAAGGGACCTTAAAGCTCATCCAGTGGCACCCCTGCCATGGACAGGGACACCTTCCACTGTCCCAGGATGTTCCAAGCCCCGTTCCAACCTGGCCTTGGGCACTGCCAGGGATCCAGGGGCAGCCACAGCTGCTCTGAGCAACAGCTGCCAGGGCCTCCCCACCCTCACAGGGAAGAAGTACTTTGTAATATCTAACCTAAATATTCCCTCCTTTGATTTGTACCCATTATTCCTTGTCGTGTTACTACAGTTCCTGGTGAAGAGTCCCTCTGCAGCTCCCCTGGAGAGGCCCCTTTCAGATACTGGAAGGTTGCTATGGGGTCTCCATGCAATCTCTAAATTGTTTCCATGAGTCATTAGTGACCGTCCCTCACCCACCTGTGGTACCTCGATATCCTTCTGCCACTGGTACCCACCTGGGTCTTTTTTTATCTACAAAAAAAGTGGCTCCAGGGTCTGTTTTTACACACATAAATGTCTCCTTGGTCATTATTGTCCCCACTTGTACCACAGCTGGCACAGTGAAGCCCCAAATGATTAAAGCACAGACACGAAACATTCCTCAAAGGCCAGTTCTGTGGTTGCCAAATCCGGGACTGAAAAGAGATGCCTGTGCAAAATTAATTTGGCTTATCTCTGGGCATGGATTAGAAGCCTTATTAGATATTCATCTCCTGCTTTTTGCACGGAGCCCTGTCTCGCCGGTGAGCAGAGCGGAGGGTGTTTCTTAATGAGCAAGGACTTGGTGTTCTGCTTTACCTTCGTAACTCGGGGTGTTGCCTGTGGCTGTGGGAGACCCACATGGCCCAAGCCAGCTCTGGGGCAGTCAACCGTGCTCTCACAGCCTTTTGCATGGGGCCAGAAGGTTTCATGGACATTTGCAGATGGTGGAAGTGAATTGGGAGTTGGAAGATTTAGGATCTGGTCCAAGCTCTGAAAGGGAACTGCCAGACACTGGGCTTGGGCCCATCGGGACGCTGTCCTTCAGCCTGTTCCTCTGCCTTCCCCTCTCGTGGCTGCTGGTGCTTACGCCCTTGCCTGGCCCCCAGTCTCCCTTCCAGCCCTACTGCTCTCTACCAGTTCCTGAAAAAAAAAGAGTTTGTGAGTTTGTGCTAAAGGAAACAGAAGTTTCTCAAACAGAAGTGCAGGTGTTGCCCTCCTGGTGCTTGAGTGGGGCAGCTTCCACCCCCAAAGATCCCTAGGAAAACAAGGAGGTTAAATATCCCATCTTCAACCCGAGTGCCCAGGCTGAGCCCAGAGCATCTGCAGTTGCAGAGGAGAGCTGGCTGAGCCTCACATGGATGAGATCCTCCGAGAATTCAGCTGGGAGCATCTATCAAACTTCTGCTGAGAAGTGCAACAACTGCAGCTTTTCAGAAGCTTATCAGTTATAACCTTATCAGGTCAAGATACGTTATCACGTTAAGATGGCAGAACTCACCCTTCCCTCCACTGGCAGGTTTTGGGTGCAAGCCCAAGGCATGTTGGCATCAGACCTTTCCACAAAAAACAATGTTAGAATTACTTTAGCATGGATAAAATATCCTTGCCCCCTCGCTTCCTTGGCTGAGAGAGCCAGTGAACCTTTTCAAAGCTGTAATCAACTTAAGACAATGGGTTTATGGTGGAGAGTGTTGGACAACCTTTTTAATCAGCGTACTGCTCTTGTCTGGAATATTTGTGCAAAAAATAAGAACAGAGTGGCGTGCTAAAGATGTGTGTGGGTTGTTAAGATAAATGTCTGGAAGGAAAGTTCAATCACGGTGCTTTCTGCAACCTAAGAACTGTTCATGTCGGGCACCTGGCGGGCAATGACAGGGGTGGTGTGGCAGCGACGAGAGGCCAGAGTCCGCCGGGAACACGTCTGCCAGGGAGGCAGCGCTGCCGTGACCTCTGCCCGCGGCTGTGCGCTCGCCGAGCACGTCAGTGCTGGACCAGGCACTCTGAACAGAGAAGAGTTGTGGGGCTGAAGTTTGGTGGAACAGGCAGAGAGAGATGCAGCTGTCCCCGCTGGAAAAGAAGCAACGTGACAGTCTTTGAGCACATAAATCTGTGTGTCTGTCAATGATTTATGTGCTGGGGTTGGCTGTGCGTTGTGACTCCCCTCACCTGGGCAGGGACCTGAGCCCCAGGCTCACCCGAAGGTCCATCAAGCAGGTCTGCAAATACATTAGAGTCAGAGTGGGATGGAGCAAATAAATCTTTATACAACCAGCTGTTTTCATATACCAGGATACAGCCACCTCTTCTGTGTCCTCAGCGATGATAAATGTGCTTGTTTGGGTAAAGCCGTGCCCTTCAAAAATCTGTCTTGTGGTGACTATTAAAAGTTTGATTAAAAATCTCATGCTCTTTCTGACAAGCATGGCCCGCATAACAAAATAAATGTGACAGACAATTGGCTTGCTAATAAGTGCAATTAAGTATGGGGGCTTGGTTTTATCACAGTTTATTGGTAAAGCCACAGAATATTTTATGAAGCTGGTTTCACGGAAATGAAATCATTGATAGTTTTGTACGGGAATGCCATGGAAATCCTTTTGTTTCCTGGCTCAGAAGACACACACCATTTTTCAGAGTGAAGGAATTCATTTGGCTCCTCCTTGTTACTCACAATTACTTTCTGAACCCCTCGCCCAGGGACCTCTGTGGGGTGGTCCCACTTGAAGAACCTCACCACTGGGTCAGGTAAAGTTTATATCAAAGCCGGTCAAAATACAGCTGTTTGTTAATAATGCAGTGAGGGATCAGCCAGGATCCAATAAAATTATCCATCTTGCTTGACCTGTGGAGTATGAAAATGCTGTAGCCCCATGCTGGCATTGTCCCCAGTGCCATGGGAAAATTGTAGCAGGTGTTATAATTCCAAAGAGATGTTTTCTTTTATTTCTGTGTGGCTGGTGGTCTCCTTGTTGGGAATAGGGATTGAGCCTGGACCTGAGCCCCATCTGCCCATCTTCAGAGCACTTCATGTTGATGGACATATACAAGGATTCCAGCATGCCATTTTTAGGGCATGTTTTCTGTTTAAAAGGAAATATTTGCTGGAAATACAGTAACGGTGCATTAACTGGTAGATAATTTGAAGAGACAGGGAACCCATAAGGTGCTGTGCCACAGAAGTTGAGAACTGGGAGTAATTGGTGAAATGAAGCATAGACCACCCCGTTTAAAAAACTGTTTGGGAAGTGATCTGTGAATGAACCCAGGCAAGGGCAACAAGCAAGAAATCAGGATGGTTTGCAGGTCATGGATTCATTGGAGGGCACAGCCCAGGGACAGCTATTAGCACAAAACTGCTGCTGTAACGACCAGATCAATAACGACCCGGGTGGAAAAGGGAAAGGAGAAGGAGACGACCTTCCCAGGAAAGCAAGCACAGACAGCAGGAGAGAGGAGCACACAGCTGGTTGGGTTGGGGCTGGGTTGTTTTTCAGGAAAAGAAAACTTCAGCTAGTGAGAATCATAAAAGGTTGTAAAATCAAAGAGCCAAAGACTGGAAGGGCTTTGGTAAATATTAATAAATAAAGACCTGCATGCTTTATAAGACTAAATTAAAGGCAGTGGGAGCCTTTGTAGTGATTTGAATGGCTGGGGGTGAGTTCTTAGCGAGGTCACACAGGGCTCACGGCCGAGGGGTGTCCGTGTGGAGCTGGGATCCCTCCTTAGGGTGGTGTCAGGGGCTGCTGCAAGGAAGGGGCTGTGCTGGCAGCACGTCCGTGGTGCTGGAGACACCCAGGACATACTTCAGAGTGAATCTTCCTGCAAGGAACAACATGGGAGCAAAAAGAGGCCCGAGAGGAGTCAGGAGCTCAGAAAGGGTTGTGAGGTGGACTTGGGTGGAGGGGCCCATTCACAAAGGCTGGCAAAAGCATCTCCCACCTCTACAAATGAAGGATTGTCAGCTCCATTTTCGAACTTTGCCCTCCCGTGATGATTTGGCATTTGCACGGTGGCTGTTCCTGCCTGTCTTCAGCTCAGCAGTTATCTACCAGCAGGGTCCGATTATCTCGGGGCAGCGCTCCGTGCCTGTGACATCCCTTAATTAAACTATGACAGTTGCTAGCTACGGAAAAGAAAAATACTGGAGGGAAAAAACCCTCACTGCATTCTCATTAGACCACAGTATTCGGGAGACTTTGGGTGCCACACAGGAGAGCAGTACAAAGGATATTTTTAATGAGCTTCAGTAAAGGTGCCCTTGATTTTGGTTTGTCTCTAATTGTGCGAGCTTTGATCTTGATTTCTTCAAGAGATATTTTACTGTGCACTTAGATAGCACTGAGAGACCTGAACAATTTTTCTCTGTCCAGTTTCTAAGACAGGAAAAAAGTTTCCACTGGAAGATTGTTCCAGGGAACGTTTCAGTGAGCAGCATCTTCAGGATCTGTCCCTGTAACTCTCTCCAAATAGGTTCTGCAGAAGGAAGTGTGCTCAAGGGGTATGGAACACATGCACTGGGACAGGTGAAGTCAAATGCTGACTCCAGGGATGTGCTTCATGCTTGGCCATCATGTGCAGGGGGAAGAAAGCTTTAGAAATGCAGGAAAGCAGCTGAGGAATATTGCAAGGCTGTGTCGCTCCACAAACCCAGCTCGTGGCCCGGGACTTCTTGGCCCATTCATTTTACATTACGGCTCCAGTTGAGACTGGAAGCCTTGTGGGCGGGAATTTCTGCATTTATCACTTGGAGTGAGCACCGGGCCTGCCTGAGAAGACTGCTGAAATCTCTTTTTTAGTATGAGTCATTTAGTGTTTTGCTTATTAGTAAAGCAAGAAACAAGATGCAAACTTGAGGTAATTGTAAAGCTGTTTTTAAATTAATCTTGGCATTTTGCTGATTGACAAATCCGAAGCCTCTGAAATCATTGCACAGCTGTAACAAATGAAGTTCTTATTCAGGAGCGATCAAGTCTGGAGGTTTTTGTGTTTCCAGCCATGGCTTTACAGCGAAGGCTGCCAGGAATTAAGCTTTCTAGAACTAGACTGAGCTCACCGAGGGAAGAGCCTTCACTTCAGAGGGACCTCAGGCTGCCTTAAATTAATACTTGGTTTAGTGGAGCCTCAGAATTGAGTTTAGGGGTAGCTGGCATTAAGGCCATGCTGGAGAATATCTGTGGTGTAAGAACAGCTGCACTCAGGCTGTGAACCCTCCTCTTCCCAGCAGGAGCACAGGATAAAACCTGCTGAGACATCCTTGGTACTCTGCCACGAGCTCCCTTCTCCGGTGCCTTTTCATCTTCCCCCCTGCATGAATATTAACAGCAATTGTTTCCCTCTGAAGAGCTGCAATGCTAAGATCCAGCCAGCTATGCCTCCTCAGCCGTGGCAGCGCGGGCTCAGCCTCACCGAGCTCCGCTTCGCAGCGAGCTGCTCGCTCAGACCCCGACAGCCGCTGTTCTGCAGCGGAGCCATGGCCATATAGCACTCTTGAGCAATCAAACACGCTGGTGACTTCTTGCCATTATTGAACTAGGCTGGATTTAATCACCAGCCGTGGCGAGCGCGGCATTTCCAGCGCTGAGCCCTCAGCGTCAGGTGCTTGGAGGTCACCGGTGGGAGGGAATGCCAGCCTGGAATCCGGGGCTTCCCTGCCGAGAGGCTCATAAAAGGCAGGGGGAAAAGAATTCATCTGAAGCTTCACGTGTTCCCTGGAATAAAGTTCCTGCATAGTGAAAGTTTAGCTGCAGTGTCTGCATGTGTCTGCAGCTCCTTCATCATGACTCAGTGGAAAACCTCCTTTTTATTGGTGTGAGTGAGTGCTGTTAAGGGGCAGGTCTGCAGCTGGGGGAACATCCTGCTCCCAGGTACAACACTAACCTTTAGAGGTGCTGTGAAAGCACTTTTGGCCCGTTGTCTCCTCGATGTTTATTTGCTCCTTTTTAATTTTTTTGCTTTAGCTATCTGCAGATTCCTCCAACCAAGTTACTCAGGGAATAAATCGCTGCCCCGTGAAAAGCACCTAATCAAACAGATAAGTCTTGCGTTTCACCCTTGCCTCTCTCACTCCCACACATGACTTTGCATGTGAATCTTTAAGACCTGTATGCCCTATATTTTTTCACTCTAATGCTGCAATTAATCACATTACATAACCAGCCTACTGCTNAGAACCCTGCATTTAAATACCGTGAAAGGTCTGTCTTGAAATGACAATGCCAGGAAGCGGCGAGGGAAAGCTCCCTCCATCCTCCTCCTCGCACCCCCGTGCGCCGGGAGCTGCGGCGCAGGCCCGGCTTATGCAACATCCCACGCCGGCGTCTGACTCACGCGCACTTACCTCACCCAGGACGGGCTAAAAATAGGGATTCATTCTTAACTCTGCGCAGCCGGGCTCTGCCTCGCTCCCGAGAAGACCCTTGACGGGATTAAAATAGAGCGCGGTGCGCGCTGTGCTCGGCCGGGTTCGGGGAGCGGGCTGGCTCCGGGGGGCACGGCAAACACCCTCCCCCGGCCGCGGGGAGTTCCGACCTGTTCCACACGGGGAGCCACGAGGAGGGGCTGGGCGGCAGGGTGGCCAGGCGCCGAGAGGTAGCACTGTAGTAACCGCGTTCCAGCAGTTCCCGCAGCTTTGGGAAGGGAAGCCGGGCTGGAGGATGTGAAATCAGCCCCGGCTGATTTCAGGCTGCGAGGAGGTTGCTGGTCCCGGAGTCGGGACGCACCGGGGACATGGGAACAAGCCTCCCTCAGAACTCGCGCTGCAGCTGAGACCAGAGCGCTGCCCCATGTGCCCCATGTCCCCCGCCCACCTCGCTTCGGGATGCAGACCAGCCCTCTCCCTTTTTGGGAATGGTCCAGCACAGCACGGGGCTGACACAGCTCATCGCCCCTAGGACGGGCAGTGATGGCACATCCTTGGCACAGGGATGTGCCACCTTTGCTGTAGCAGCACTGCCCCGGCTTTGCGAGGCTCACGGCATGTCCAGAGCCCCCACACCCGCTGGGGGATGTCTCAAGAGCTCTGCTACCAGTTTAAAACAAAGCCGTTTTCGAGCTGTCGTGCTGGCTGCAGAAGGATCCAAAGTGCAGACAAGCACCTCAATACTCAGAGCAAGTGAACTTCCAGATGAATTAGAAAACTTAAAAAAATTCTGGCAATTGATACATCACTCCAATGAATTTTCTGGCTGCCCTGAAGAACAAGTCCTGGAGCCTCGGCTTGGTGTAATTGGCACCAGGCTGCTTCCCTTCCCCTCTGCTTTCTCAGCACATGAACCTTTGGCTAAGAGTCATTTAGAGGAGCTGGAGATGTTTTTCCCTACAAATTCTACCTTAAAGAAGTTGAGAGTGAAAAAGTGATGTGAAAACCCGTACTCATTTTGCTTCCATTGGCCTTTTTGAAAACATCTGTTTCTAGGTTGCCTTATTTTCCCTGGAATTTCAGTTCCTGCCTGTCTTTAACCTGGCAGTCGGGATGAGCAGTGAACCAGAGGCTCTCGTGGCAGCACTAACCCAGCTGGACACATTCTTCGTAGATTTACCATAACAATGGAATTTCTTAAACACAAATCCTGTGCTTGAGGAAATCCACGGCCATTCCCTGGTTTCAGAGCTAACTTTAAAGTGAATTTGTAAGGAATTTTAATCAGATTATAATGAACATATCTAATTCCTAAAGGCCACGTACAGACCTGTCTTCTTGAGCTTTCTGCTCCTCCCTGAGGGCACGGGCAGTAGCGGGGCAAGGTACCTGTGTCCCGGTTATTTTGCCTCGGGCATCCGATCCTGCTGAGCCCTAAGCTCAGCCCTCACCCTGTGGCAGTCAGCATCATTCACTTCATTTTTTTTTGCCTCACAGGAGCAGCAGAGCTGCCCTTGCTGGCCTGAAGAGAAGCGCAGGGTGATGTGGCTGTGGTCAGACAGGACACGGTCCCCGGAGCAGAGGGGTGGCTCCGGGGATGGCGCGGTGGCAGCGGGGCACGGCAGCGCCTCACACACTCTGTCACCTCGGTGAATCCGAGCTCCTGCTCCACGGACCCAGGGTTCAGCGGGGTTTGGGGAACGGAGGTGACAGGAGGCTTTGATGCCATGCGGATGTCTGAGGTGTTTTCCTGATTGCTGCTAAATTGAAATCTCCTGTTTGATGTGATTAAGAAAGAATGCAAATGGCCTTGCAGGAAAGCCCGGGGAAGAGGAAGGAGACTCTGGGTAACTGTGAGAAAGAGAAGATGATAAGGAAAGGGAGGAAGGAATAAGAGAGAGAGAGAGAGAGAACTATTTAAGGAAGCAGGCACTTTGAGGAGATAAAACAAAAAAAAAAGTGGGACCAGGGTAAGCAGCAGCAACAAGAAGGAAAAGGTTTAAACAAGCAGGAAGCAAAGCTCATAGACCAGAGCACAGAGTGAAGGAGGAAAATGAAAAGAGGGGAGCTGATTTATACACAGATAAACAACCTGGGTTTTAACAGCATGGCATGGCACATGTCCTACATCAGTGGAGCAGTGCAGGAAAGGGTGTAGCTGAGGGATGCTGCTTTGGAGCGCTGGAGCCTAATTACTGCCTCCTGTTATTTGGGACAAGTGTTTTAAATTTGCATTCTGCCCTGAGAGGCATTACTCCCTCTAATAATTTCAAGTCTTGTTTTGGAGCTGGGAGAAGGAGATTTCGGAATAGCATCAAAGTAAGTCGTGGGCCTCGGAGGTGGGAGCAGAACTGGTACGAGTGCGGTAGGAGCCAGGTGCTTGGGTTTGGCATTTCTTCAGTGCTGGCTGCTGGCCAGAGGAGAAACCTCTTCTTGTGCCTGCCTGGCCACCACCTGAATCCAGAGCAGGGAGGGTTGATGGAGACCTTGGTTCATGTTGAATTTTCATGCTTGTGGGCCAGGTTCTGTTATTTTCTGTGTTGGGTGTGCTGCTCTGTGTCGTGTAAAGCAAAGCTAACCCAGCCAGAGAGTCCCACATATGTAAGTTTCTGTTTATGTAAAACTAAGAGAAATGTCCTCGATGCTTCCTGCAGTGTCCAGACAGTTTGTTGTGACATAAGGGACAGAAAGTGTGGGAGCAGGGCTGTCACACAAGCCTGTGATGTGACAAACTATGGACTGGTTACAAAGGCTGGAGATGTGGGACCACCATCCTTGATGGTTTAGAGTAGGTGTTATGAAGAAATTCTTTACTCAGAGACTGGTAGGGCCCTGGCACAGCTTGGCCAGAGAAGCTGTGGCTGCCCTATCCCTGGAAGTGTCCACAGGCAGCTTGGACAGGGCTTGGAGCAACCTGGGATAGTGGAAGGTGTCCCTGGCTGTGGAAGGTGTCCCTGCCCATGGCAGGGTCCCTTCCAACCTAAAATCTTCTGTGATTCTGCAATTCTGTGGCACAGTTTTCACAGCAGTGAGGCAGGAATTGAGGAGGCAAAGCCTGTTCCTGTGGGCTGAGGCCCATGGCATGCCAGCCCATGGAGAACCCAGGGCTGGAAACCACTGACTGCCAGTGGCCCGAGGCCAGGTGCTGGTTGCCCAGCTCTGTGCACAGCCCTGCTGAAATGGGTGATTTTTCTCACAGAAGGGCAGTGATATTCTCCTGTTTTCTGTGAATGCAGCATGGCCTGACGCTGCACTGGTTGGAGGCCAGAGATTTCCCAGGCGCTTGCGGCAGGTCTTGCTGAGATCCGTGCGTATCCAAGCACAGATCCCACTCTGAGTTTCCTAACTGGGCCATTAAATAAACAAACACGGCATAAATCCAGTGTGGGCAGTAAACTCCTCAAGCTGGAGAGCCCAGAGACATTGCATTGCTGCAGGGTTCTTCTCAGGGCGAGGGAGGGAGTTTGAGTTAATGCAGGACAGAGGAAAAAGCTGATGCAAGGCTGGAAAGGAGGAGGGAGACAAAAGCAGGGAAATGCCTCGCATTTCTTTATTATGCATTGGACTCCATAATGCAGTTCACCTGTATTCCATAGGGCATAACCCAGGGGGACGTGGCTGGGTGGGAACATGCACGTAGCACCCTCAGTGTGTGGAATCCCCAGCAGTTCCTTTGGGCAATGGGGCAGCCTCGTGCCAGGGAATGTGGGCAGCCTCGTGCCAGCGGGGCACAGAGCTCCCCTGGGTGGAGGATACCAGGGCACTGTGCCAGGGGTCTCTCAAACAACAAAGCACAGAACCAGAGCTTTTCAGCCCCTCTGGACTTGAGGGCCTCTGTCACCAGTGCTGCTGCTGCAGCCCTGCTGTGGGTGAGGTGGTTCCCTGAGCACGGGGTCCCTGGTCTGTGTGAGCTGTACGGGCAAACCCCACCAGACAGGGAGGGCAGAGCAGCTGCCAAGGGCTTCGTGTGCCCACGGGCTGGTGTTTGGCCCTGTCCTATCCCACTCCAAGGGCTGTGCTGCTGGAGGGTTTGGGGCTGTCAGCTGATGGCTTTGTTGCCTGTGGTCTGGTTGAGCAATGTGCTCAGGCGTTCGCTCTGGGCTGGGGAAGGGAGTTCGTGGCGTTACTGTGAGTAGAGCTCTTGTTATAAGCACTGGGGGGGAAAAGTAGGCTGCAACCTCCCCAAAAATAGCAGCTAGTTCCCCCAAACTCTGTTCATGACCTGAAGGGAAGGAGGATACCTTGGGAATTCTATATGGGCATAAAATCCACCTCTGGCTGCAGCGTGGTGTTGCTCACCCTGCTGCTGTCACACACGGAGCTCCGCAGGTCATTCTGCCACCAGCAGAACAGAGCAAGTCGCCCTGGAGCAGGTTTTACTCAAACCACATATTCCCAAGGAGACTTCATTCATTCCTGAGGAGGACATTCAGGGAGAGCTTGCTGCTATTTCTCTGCAGCGTAGCCCATTTTTCCCCTTTTGCAGTAACCAGTCACTTTACCCCATGAAGGTGTTTGTCCCTCCAGGAGCTGAGGTCTGACCACGCTGGCTGTGATCTGCAGCCGTGTCACCTGGAAGGAAAAAGCCTGTCCTATCCCAGGATGGGCTGCCCAAAATCCCAAAGCCTGATGGATTGGCCTTTTCACTTGAGGATTCCTGTCCTGACTTGTGGGGACAAGTCAAGCCATCCAGAAGTGGAGGAAAGTACTGCTGATTGGTACTGATGTATCTCGGACTGGTGCTTAGTCTGAGAATTCTGCTGGATAGAATTAGGGAAAGCACCTAGCAATGAAATAGTGGGATATATGGCTAGTGAGGGGAAAACCCACCTTTCACTAAGAGTTGAGATGTGGCAACCACAATTGCCAATCTTTGGCAATTGGTGGAAATTTGGGCCACCCGATCAATCTGTGATAGTTGTCATATTTAGGAACTTTTTAGGGGAAGTTATTTTGGGGTGAGAAGCTGAAAAGTCCTTGACTTAGTGTAAACACTGCTCAGCAACAACTAAACCATCAGTGTGTTATCAGCATTGCTCTTACCCTAATCCAAAGCACAGCCCTGTATCAGCTACTGGGAAAAAAAATAAACTCCACCCCAGCCAAAACCAGGACATGTAGTGGTGAAAGCTTCTTCAGGCAGCACATTGTGTTCGTTTAATATCACATGCAAACGCAGAAACCTGAATTGGAACCTCAGAAAACCCCCAGAGAAATATTTCTCTGCCTTTTCCTCATCCTCAAAAGGGTGAATTGGAAGCTCTGGCTGAGGGAGGGGTGCTTAGATTAACTTGTGAAGTCTTGTGATAAACTCAGACTTCAGCCCACATTTCCAAGATTTCATGTCTTGAAGAGCCTCTTCTTCCACTTCCCTGACTTTTGTCCCTGGAACGAGGAGGTTTGTTCTGCATCAAGTCACACACATGAGGCTCAGAGTGTTTTACTCCCAGCAGCAAACAAGGAGTACATTTCTCTCCTGGACCTGCCACGGGACTGTGGCTGGCTGGATTTGGCAGTGCAGGTGCTGGAGCCTTGAGCATTCCTGCCTGGTTTCACCTGCTCCCCTGCGGCTCCCCAGGCACCGGGACTGTCTGGCACTGGTTGCTTGCTCAGCCATTGTGATTCAGCTGTTGATGCTGTAGTTAAACCATCATTTAATATCCTCCTTCAGAACTTTGATTAAAGAGAAATCTATCTAATGTGTTGCACTGGCACAGGAGGCAGTTGGGTGGTCCCAGCCCAGCGTCTCAGGCGGCAGAAGCTGGCCCGGGGCAGCCACCACGGCTCCGGCTGTGGCAGCAGGGCTGGCGTGACTCTCGGAAGTCATCTGGGGAGGGTGCAGAGCATGAATCAGTCTGGATTTCTCTGATGGTTTCCTAGCCAGAATCTTCAGGCAAATATGTACTTTTGCATCATAACAGCTGCTGCCCTTTCTGCCAGTTTCTAACACTTGCGGTCGCCGGCTTGGCTCTCGCACGTCCTTCCACCCAGCGTAAACAAATCCCACCCATGTTATGTTTGGGAGATGAAAGCAGAGATCGGTGTGTGGAGCGAGGAGCGGTGGTGGGAAGCGTGGGGTGTGTGCTGCTCGGTCATGTGGTCAAGCGTGGTTATCGGGAAGCACGTGAGCTCCACACCGCACCAGCCCTGCTCCCAAACCGAGGGTTAAAGGTTGGGCTCGGTGATCTTGGAGGTCTTTTCCAACCTAAAGGATTTTGTGATTCTGTGAAACCCAAACTAGAGGTCTTTAGCAAAAGGGCGACGTTATTGTTAATGCAAAGTCTTCCCTGTTTAAAATAAGGGACTGAGACAGCTTCGTGGCTTAAACATCATAGCTATGGTTTGCCCTGAGTTTTCCTGGGAAAAGCCATCCTTTGTCTCCATACTTCAGGGCCTTGGAGAAACTGTGTTCTTAGATGTCTTCTGGTGTCTTGTGTTTGTGACTTGAGGGAGCACTAAGCAATTACATCTGTGAGTAATAACTGCTCCGGAGTGTCTGGAGAGAAAAGTATATGGCAGTAACTGGTGAGATCCCGAGAGGGGATTGGGGAAGGTCAGGGTGGTGACAGAGCAGATGAGAGAGGGATGCTGCTCCTCTGATCCAGAAACCGGGACAGGAGCTGCCGGGAGCAGGAACTCTGCAGGATCACAGCTTCTCCCTGCCCTGAGAGGAGGAGGAATACAGGAGCTCCTTCTCCCTACCACATGTGTATGAGTTAATCCTGTTTTAATGATACTCAGTATTTGCACATTGCTTTTCTCTCCAGTAATGCTTTTTTTGCTGTGTAAGGCCTTTAAGTGGGTTAAGAGAAAAGAAGTGGATCTCCTATAGTTTGATTTTGCTGTGCAGTGATTTCTGCATCTGCACTGGGGGTTTCATTGATGTTTCTGTCCTGGACTGGGCTGGAGCCTGATGGAGCCAGCCCGGAGGTGCCAGCTGGCTCCAGCTGTGTTGGCAGCTCCCTGCAAGGGCATGAAGGAATATGCTTGAGGAATGGCAGTCAAAGCTTTCCTGTGATGGTCCCTGTCCCTTTATCCAAAGGGAATTCCCTGCATTTGGAAAGATTGTTCAGGCTCGGGAACTGCAGCCAAGATCCTGAGACAGGCAGCAGAGGTCCTGGTAGCTGTGATGGTAATGAAGGAGCAATAGGGACACTCTTTCCCTGGCAGCAGTCCCAAAAGCACTGCCAGATCAATTCCCGGAGAAAAAAAAGGCTTTATACCTCAGAACAAATGGCCTTGGGAGACAGTTAATGCTGGAAAATTGGCCAAGGCAAAGCTTGCTGATGGGAGGTTGGTGTTGCCACTGCCTGGTCCCAACCTCGGGAGCAATGGGAATCAGGAGCAAACCAAAACAAGGGAAAGGTGGGGAAGCAAATGTAAGATGTGAGAAAACTAATGGCAGTTCTGTGCAGTGTTTTGCATTTTGCATTGCACAGGGGTCATTTTGAGCCCTTTTGCATTTTACTTTGGGTTTTTATGCCCCTTGACTCTCCTGTGAGATGCACACCCAATGTGTTTCTGCAGCCCATCGTCACGAGGAAGTTCCACTGAAACTGAGGCTTGTGCAATCCCTTTGCCATGGGTCTGACTCCAGGGGATCATAGAATGGTTTGGGTTGGAAATGAATCATAGAATGGTTTGGTTTTAAAACTTATCTTGTCCCACCCCCTGACCTTGGACACTTCCTGGGATGGGGCAGCCACAGCTTCTCTGGGCAACCTGTGCCAGGGCCTCTCCACCCTCAGAATGAAGACTTTTTCCCCATAGCCAATCAAACCCCGCCCTCAGCCATCTTAGGCCATTCCCCCTTGTCCTGTCACTCCTGGCCATTGTCCAAAGTCCCTCTCCAGCTCCCTTGTAGGCTCCCTAACCAAGGGCCTGTGCATCCCGGCTGATGGGAGCCTCCAGAGACACATCTCAAATTCAGCAGAGCTTTTCCAATGACTTGAAAAATTTTTCCCAGAAAATGATCCCTGGTAGAGAAGCAGCGCCTGGCCAGCATTAGCAGCACTTCGGAGTCAGCCGCAGCCGCTCCCTCGCTCCGAGTGCATGCGGGAACCACTTGGAGAAGAGACTGGCGAAAGCAAGGAAAATGCTTTTAAAAATGATCTGGACTTCTGGTTTGTTGTGATCCCTGTCCCGGTTCAAGAGCAGCAGCAGCAGCCGGCCAGTGGCGCCGGTAAATGTCAGGATGAGTCAACTGGTGTTGGGATCTGCTGGGTCAGGAGGGGACGGGTTCACGCCCGGGGCACGAGGCCGCTGGAGGTGATGGCCTGGCCAGGAGACAATCCCCTGAACACCCTCCTGCCGGCCCTGCTCGCTGCCCCCTTGGCAGCTGCAGGACCCCTGAGGCTTTTGGAGGGACACTGGGATAACCTGGGCATCCCAGAGGTGTGCTCACCCTCCTCAAAGCCACCTTTTGCACCCAAACGCTCAGGTCAGCCTTGGTGAGGCTTCCAGCTGTTGTTTCCCCTTGCTCTATCTCTTTAATTTAATGCCTTTTAAATTGAGTTTTATTTAAATTTAACTCCTGTAACAGTCACCCACTATAATTCTTTGCTGTCCTCTGGATATCCAAGGATCTGTGGGACACCAGGCTTTGCTGGAGTGAGGGTGAGGAGGAGCTTTGAAAGCAGAGCTATTGATTAAATAATTAAATGGATACAAATGAGATTTTCTTGGGATTTTGTTTAGCTGGTCCTTGCGTGGCAAAAAAAAAAAGTAGGTGGCCTGCGAAGACCGGTATTCTGCCAGGTCTCATTCCTGTCTGGAGAGGGTCTTTGGAATTTCTCACTGCAGGAAATTGCATTGCCATCAATAATTTATTTCTCTTTAGCAAGGAGACCTTTCCTGTAGTGATGCCTGTGTTAGAGGCCAGTCCTGCAGCACACCCAGCTCCCTCCCCCAGCCCCACTGCAGGCTTGCTGATGATTCCAGGTTGGGATTTCTCTGATTCCCACTGAAAATAGTGTCAGAGTCCCTCCGTGGTGGGGAGGAACCTGTGGGCCTTGTGGCTCTGCTCCTGCTGCAGGTGAACACCCTGCTCAGCCCTTTTCCATGGCAGCCTCCTCCCCCTGGGTCTGCGTGTCTCCAAGGAGGGCTGGGAGCCTTTGGCTCTGTGCGAGTCTGGTTTTCTGTGCAATAATGCAAATACGATCTGTGATATAAGGATGGATTTGTGCAGCTTTTAGCAGCTTTTGGAGAAGATTTGTGTTTCCTGATGAGGTCTTTGGGTGCCAGGGCAGTGCTGGAGGCACCGCCTCACATTCTTGGAGATGCTTCAGGAACCGCTGGGCACTGGAGGGTCCATGGAAAAGGTGGATCACAGCCCTGGCACGCCCCAGCGTGAGCTGGAGCTGTGCTGGCACTTCCCACAGCCCGAATCTGTCCAGTCCCTCCAGGGCTGGCTCTCAGTTTGGGTTCACCTGTTAAAAAGTGAGACTCAGACACCTCGTGAAATAGGATTGGTTTTGTCTGAACACGCACTGTTCCCTCTAAAGCTTCTTTGGAATCCTGTTTTACCATTAAAAACAGCGAAAATGAGAAAAAAAATTACAGAGATTTCAATATTAAACCAGGGCAATTTTTACTGTCTTTTCACCCTTTTAAATTTTATTTAGAGCTGATGGGAACTGTTTGGAAAAAAGAACTGGAAAAGTTAATCTCTGAATAGCAAACGTCCCTGAACGGAGAAAGGGGGGAGAAAAAAGGGAGAATGGTCCTTTCAAAGAATCATTGACCTAAATTGCACTTTAATGCACATACCACGCTGTCCACACCACCTACGTGTCTCCAGGAATCCTGCTCAATAACAAGCACTCAATGTTTAGTCATTTCCTGCAGCACGTTTGCAGGAGCCGGTGGCTCCGTGCGATCGCATGTGTCAGTGCTCGGCGGCTCCAACAGTTGCTTTCCATATCAGCAGCTGCTGGCTTTCATCTCCTGTTGGGAAAGGTGCCACGGCGAGCCCAGGTTAATGTTTCAGCCGCCTTCCAGCAGGAGTTCCAGCAAAGCTGCGGTGACGTGGTGACACCTCACCCCAAACCTGGGCTTTTCAGCTCGCTCTGGGAAAGCCTGGCTCCAGAACCGAGCGGGCAGCACAGCAGGAGATGGGTTTGTCCTTTCCACAGCAGGGCTCTTAAGGAGGTTTTATTTTTGTGTTTATGAGCCTGGTGAGTTTATGGGCTGGGTGGCAGCGAGTCCTGCAGGGGAAGGCAGGGGCTGCTCCGACCTGTGCAGCCAAAGCGTTAGGAATTTACACAGACAGGTGGTGCTAGGACAGGAGGGAATGGTTTTAAACTAAAAGAGGGGAGATTACATTAGATGTTAGGAAAGAATTCTTTCCTGTGAGAGTGGTGAGACCCTGGCACAGGTTTCTCAGAGAAGCTGTGGCTGCCTCATCCCTGGAAGTGTTCAAGGCCAGGTTGGACGGGGCTTGGAGCAATCTGAGATGGTGGAAAGTGTCCCTGCCCATGGCACAGGGATGGAAAATGAAATGAGCTTTAAGGTTCCTTCCAACCCAAACCATCCTGTGATTCTATTAATTTTATAGCCATTAGCTCAGCCTTTGCTCAGCCATGCAGGGAAGATGATCTTGCCCAGAGAGGTTTGCAGTCCGTGCATTGCCCTTTCAGATGGGCACCGGAGCCACTTTCTGCCCAAGGACTCGAGGGCTGGATCCTCTCACTTTTTTAAGTGTCTGCCTTCAAAATGGTGGCTGCTTCTCACTTGAAGTTCATGGGAACAGATGGCTGGATCTCAGAGACAGGAGTTACAAGCTATAGGGTGTTTTTCACCACATGTCTTGCTAGTTTCCCTCCTAAAAAAAAAGATCTGTGTGAGAACCCTCCCAAGATGCCAGGCCAAATCTGACCGTCTGTTAAGTTCACTTTATATAATCTCTGTTTAGAACTGAGTGCCCTTTAAAAACCCAGGGAAGGCTCCTCGCTGGGAGCTCCCGGAGCCCAGGGCGGGCAGCAGCTGCACAACCACCCCTACCCAGGGCCCAGCAGCCGCTCTGTGCAGATATTTGATTTTTAGCTCTGGAGGAGGGGGGAAGCTGCCCAAATTGCCTCCCTGGGGCTGTGCGGGGGCCTCGTGTGCGCGCTCGGGGCACAGTCGGGGCTGGTGGCAGCGCGTGCGCCCGCCGCGCGTCCCACGGGCACATCCAGCAGGAGAACACGCCGGGATCTCACAGCTCCAGGAGCAGCATATGCTCCGGGAGACCTCGCTACGTTGCATAAGCCTCCCATCCCAGGAGCTGGCTGAGCACAGCACATGAGTCAACAGCACAGCGAGACTTGTGCCGTGGGAGTCACACCTACTCTTGGCTGCAGAATTATCCAGAGAAGCAGAAGGTTAATAGGAACAAAATAAAGCCTAAGGAAGCCTTAAAGGTTAGTTACGGGATTTGATTCCATTGGAAAGAGAGGGGAAAATGGGGCAAGACGAGGAGGAGAGAGCAGGGTAATGCAAAGCTGTGGTGTCTGTCTCCTAAGGAGACAGTCCGGTTTGGATCAGTAAAAATGTGATCAATAAAACATTTATATTTTCAAATTATCTGCTTCTGGAGAGGGCCATTATTAATTACAGAAAGAAAAAGTCACTTTGCTAATGAGAAAGAATGTGGATTAAAACTCCAGGAAGCCTAAGAAATAGTAACACTGCATGAAAGCAGTTCTGCAAGACAGGGAATGACTCCCCGAAGTGTGTAAATACAGGCACAGCAAGTACCTGACCCAGAGCATCAGCACCACCAGCACAGTCCTTTGCTTATGCACTATAGATCGCTGCTTCATCAATAGATCATTATTTTATCTGGGACAGTGTAGGAATCAGAACCAAAGCGGGAGCAGGTCTGTCTGTGGACCTGAACCCCTGAGCATCTCTGGTCCATGCAGAGCAGAGCTCGTGCTGCTGTGCAGTGCCAGCAATGGCATCCACAGAGGAGGGACAGCAGGGCTGGGCTCCCCAGTTCTCACCAGTTTGGCCCCAGTTTGGCACCCTCAGTACCCCTAAGGACCCAGGGCTGACTGCTCTGCTGCAGTTTGCAGGCTGCGTCCCCACTATTTAGCTGATCTGATCCAAATTTCCGAGTGGGCTCTGGGGCAGGGCTGGAAATGGGGATATCCTGAAGAGATGAATTCACGGGATTTCAGTTTATAAAGATGCTCCACTGAGTAAAATTTCTCTTGACATTGAACCTTTACTGTAGGCTGAGGCCAGTTTCCATGTAAATGAATTTGGTTTATTGCACTGGTATTTGTCAAGAATGCAGTGGGGCCTCCTTGGCCTCAGAAGAAGAAAAAGAGGGAATACAGAAAGCTGTGTTTGATTTCCAGGGTGTTATCTCGGTTTTTTCCCCTAAAACAAGATTCCCATGGCCAAAGCTGGTATTGCTCAGGATGCAGACTTGCCTGCCTGAGGTTCACCTCAGTCCCAAATCCGCACTGTAAAAATCAGGGATTACCAAGGTGGGAGTGGAAACCCTTGGAGGCTCCGAGCTGCCCGGGAATGGTGTCCTTGCTGTGCTGGGTCCTGGCTCCCGGCCACGTCCCAAGGTCTGCGTGGAGCACGTCCGTGGGGGAGGCGTTGGGCAACACAAGGGATGTTTCATCCCTCGCTCCCGGTGCTCTTGCAGAGGGAAAGATCGTCTTGTGATCCAGGCACAAGACCAGGAGTCAGGCGATGTGGGTTACTGCAGAGCTGGATTTGCCAACAGGAGTGAGGAGTCCTGACACCTCCGGAGGCACAGGCACTGGGAATGTGCCGGCTGCCTTCTGCCACATTTTTGGGTTCTTTGTGATGGTCTTGTTGGGGAGTAACAGCTCAAGGGATTTAGCAGAATAATTTCAGTGATGAACTGTGCTGTGATGGAGCCAAAGAACACTTAGTGGCCTCGGGCTGAAGTTTGGGAACAAGGCCCTCAGGAGGGAGGATGAGGGGTAACGGAGGGAGATGAAGAACAGATGAACAGTCAGTCTCCACATGCCTCCCAAGGGAGAGGGCACTCACAGGGTGCTTTTCTCACCATCAAACCTGGCACTCAAGCTCATGCAAGTTGTTTCTCTCTCCTGAAGGTCCCAGAATCCCCGTTTCTGATGCAGGAATGTGGAACGCCCAGGGAGCCGTGGCTGTGCACGTGTGCAGTGTGTGGGGGGTGCCGCACACATGCAGAGCACAGAGGTGGCCTCACATCCTGCCGAGGGCTCTTTGGGCTGGAGGTGTCACCCTGTCCCTCTCCCTGACTCCAGCCACGGTGGGAAGGGGACAACACACCTGGCCAAGCGTCTCCTGTGACGTGCAGGCTCCCTGCACAGCCACTGGGCGGTTACAGGACTTCCAGGCGTGGTCATCACCTCTCTTCCCACTCAGACCCAGGTGAGGGGACCCGGCTCAGGTGTTTGGGTGCAGAGCCCGAAGGGGTCCCCAGGAGAGCCGAGCACAGCCTGTGCTGCATCCCTGGCAACGAGCACAGTCTCTGAGCTCCATCCCTGCCGTTCCCCCAGCATCTGCCATGGGTCCTGGCACAGGAGACTGCTCAGTTTTTCCTAAATCTGGCTGATCTGTCTCCCGGGAAATGGGAGTCAGCTTGCTCGCGCTCCTGCTTGCATCAGTCTCAGAGTGGCAGGTGGGAAGTCAAAGTCCCTCTTTAGCTGTAGACACACAGAGGAGCTTTCATCCCCAGAATGTGCAGGGTTTGAAATGTTCATGGGGGAAAAAAGAATGTTTCCTTGTAGGGGAAAAAAAGGATAAAACTCAGTAAATCAGCTTGGCTCCTCCATGCCTTCTTTTCAGGTGCAGACTTGAGGAGCTGGAAAAAGGCAGAAAGGAGGGAGAAATCCCAGCTGAAAGGTTCTGTGTGGTGTGTCCAGGTGGTGGGAGCCGGAGCAGAGGTCCCTGCATGGCTGTGGGCTCTCTCCCTGCACCACCCGGCTCCAAACCACTGGTCTTGTGATTCCTTTTTTTTCTTCTTTTTTTTTTAATTCTTATTATTTCAGTCCCATGATTTTGTTTTCGCCATTCCTAATTCTTTGCCTTGGGGAAGGGAGGCAGGGAACAGCACAGATTTGTACTGCCGTGGTTTTCTGGGTGTCATGGGCCATAATGTGACATTGAAGTGATGAGGCATTGCCAGCCAGGCTGCAGAAATCAGATTTTTGATGGAAGGGGGTAGTGCAGTTCTAAGGAAGCTGTGGGTTTACTTCTATTCATTTCAGTGTTTCACTTCTTTCTTTACTTTAGCCAAGCAGTGAAAATCCATCAGTCATGAGGCCCAGAGCAGAACCCTGGCGTGGTGTCATTCAGGGCAGGTACTCAGACACCTCGGGGAGCACAGGAATGTGCTTGGCCAAGGACAGTAAATATTAAATCCTGCCTCGTGCTAAGGTTCCAGAACTGAAGGGGTTATGTTATTTCTAGGTAATTTCAACGGCAGTGAGAGATGGCTTTAAACTTACACAGGGCTTTTCATCCTAAAGAGTCCCTGAGCAGAGAATTCCATACAGAAACTCGGCATGGAGATAAAATATGGCAGTTGAGTGATAGTGCCAGCAAGAAAAGCAAAGAACAACATTCTGTTTTGCTGAGGGAGGGGAGCACCCAGACAGCCAGGTCTGTCTGGTGTCTGTACAGCCACACCACCCACCCTCGTGAGAGACACGAGAAGCAGCACTGCTGCCCAAACCCCAGCTGGGAGCCGGCCCAGCAGTGCCCCTGTGCCCACCTGAGCCTTCCCCATGCCACTGCCCCCGGGGCCAGGGGGGCTGGTGGGGCCCTGTGACCAGGCTGACCTGGCAGCCCCTGGCCTGAGTCACTGCTGTCGTGCTCAGCTGCCCTCGGGGCACGGCCATGGCAGGCTCCAGGGGCTTTCCGTGTCTTGCAGTCGGAAAGAAGCAAGATAGGACAGTGGTGGGTCATCAGTGTCCCATGGGCTGTGAGGTGTCTGTCACCTCCTGCCAGCCCTGGTGGCATCACCGTGGCTCCATGGCAGCTCTAAGTGTCCCACAGGGAAAGCTGCGTGTGATTAAAGGTGCTCCCGAGCCGGCTGGGAGAAGTTCCCCAAGCGGATGGCTGTCCTGTGGGTGTGGGGTGGAGGTCGGGCCTTCTTTGGCCACTGCATCCTGTCCTTGGCTGGGAGCTGGAGGAATTCCTGCTGTGGGAGTGCCAGGTCCGTGTGTGTCCATGCTCTCCTCCCCCAGGATGGAGGCTCTGGCTTCCACCTGCGAGCCCAGCGTGCTCTGGCAGGGGTGTCTGTGTGTGGAGGGAAGGTGTAGGGTGTGGGGTGCATGTGCACCCACCTCTTCACAGACCACCTTCTCCCGTGGAGCCTGGGAGTATCCCCGTATCCAGGAGACCAGGGAGCACTGTCCTGCAGCTCAGCAGCAGCTGCCAGCTGTCCCTGTGAGTGCCCAGCGTGCTGGGGTCACGTCTGAGGAGTGTGAGGGAGCCCAGGGGGAGGCTGCAGCTCTGGCACCCCCAGCTCATCTCCCAAAACCTTCCCCACCACATTTCCCAACAAGACACAGAATGGAAACAGAAGCTCCTGCCAGGGAATTTCCACCCCAAATCGGTAACGTTTGAGTAGTGGGAATAAGCCGCCAAAAGAGTTGATTTTTTTTTGTTGTCTGTTTTTTAATTTCGTTCTTCTGGAAAGTTGGCTGTGCAGATGTGGTGGTGGGTGTGGTGACCCCAGCACGGCACAAAGTCTTGCTTCCAAGTGTTGCTAAGTGATGCCTAAAATGACAGCCATGGCTGGGGAGAGGCGGCAGCGCCGGAGCGAGGGCAGGTCAGGCTTCCAAATTGTTTTATAGCTAAAGGAGGTTTCGGAGTTTTCTTTGCAAACATAAATAGAATTTATCTGTACTTTTAAATCCCATAAGAGAAACAAACCCCAAGATCTCCCACTAACTTTCTGAGGAAGTTACTTTCTGATGGAAATAGTTTGGTATCCAAAATACACAAGGCTCGGCGGCCCGGGGGAGGTCACGGCAGGCAGCTGCGCTGGTCCTGTTACTCAGTGCTCTGGGAGGGGGTTGCTGGAAGTCTGGAGGAGGTTTCACGATGGAAGATTGGGCTAAATAAAGGTCTTCCACCTCCATAATTCCGGCAGCTGCATTTCAGCACAGGATCCAGTCACAGTGTGACACGGCGTCTCGGGTGGAGGAGGGAGCCTCCAACCTCGCTCAGTTCGGGAGCAGCCAAAGTGATTAATGGAGCAGCCTCTGCAGGTGGGCTGTTCCTGAGGTCCCTGTCCCTGAAGATTATCTGCCATGAGTCCTGCTCCTGGTGAGCTGGCACTGGTAACACTCAGGTTTTACACTGTTTGTCCCCAGAACCGGGAGGGCTGGAGCCTGGCAAAGCCGCAGCACCCAGATGTCCAGCCCAGCCCCGTCATTTCCAGTGAAACTGGGGTTGTCAGGGGCATTCAGCCAGTCATGTCATGGTCTGGGCATCCTGACAGCTCCTGGCTGCTGGCTGGGAACAATACCACTGTTCCCAAGGGATGGCAAACCAAAATCAGGGTATTTTAGTATTTCCGATGAGTTTGTAAAGAGTAGCCAAAGTTGACGGGCTCCAGCCAGCTGTTTATAGAGCCATGGAGTGGTCTGGGTTGGGAGGGACCTCAGAAACCATCCCATTCTCCTCCCTGCCCTGCGCAGGGACACCTTCCACTATCCCAGACTGCTCCAAGCCCCGTCCAATCTGCCCTTGGGCACTCCCAGGGATGGGGCAGCCACAGCTTCTCTGGGCACCCGGTGCCAGGGCCTCCCCACCCTCCCAGGGAGGAATTTCTTCCTGATATCCAACCTGAATCTCTCCTCTTTTAAGTTTAAAACCATCCCCCCTCGTGCTACTGCAACAGGCCCTGCTGCAAGGGGAATGTGGTGGGATGTTTCATTTCCATGGGCAGTTCCTTATTCCTGGCTGCCTCGTTTAGGTATCAGTGGGGTCAGGAATGAGCCCCCACTGAACCCCTCAGCTCAGCTGGGGCTGCCCCTGTGAGAAGGGGCTAACCAGGGTACTTGGGCTGCTCTGGGAAGAGGCTGCTGTGTGTGGGGAAGAGGAAAGCCTGTCTGGGGTGCGGGAGAGCCTTGGAGGCTGTCCCTGCCATGAGGAGAGGTCGGGGGAGCGGGACAGCAGCCCAGCTCCCACCTTCTGGCTCGGGCCTTCACAGGGAGTTGCTTGTGAGGCGAACTTCCTCTGGGAGGAAGAGAAAAAGAGACGTGGAAGCTGTCCAAACCCTCTGCTGAGAGAGAGGGTGAGGCCAGACAGGACTGATTTGGGACTTTAGTTGGGTGTGCTTGGAACTGCCAGTGCCGGGGAAGCACCGGGAGCCGCAGGACGCAGATAACCTGTGGGTGCTGCCAGCGCGGGGTGAATCACCCTCCCACACCTGCACAGCACACCTCACCGGCTGCAGGGCCAGCAGCGCTGCTGAGCGGGGCTTTTTTGGGATGTAAATAGGAAATGAGCTCTGCAGCTGAGCCTCCGCAGGCACCGGGGTGCAGAGGGCTCTGCCTCCTTCCGCACCGCGCCGGGCTCGGCAGGGCGGGAGGAGGCTCGGCAGCACAGGCACTTCGTTAATAAGCAAATATATGTGGCTCCATAGGGTTTGAATAACTTGTGGAAGCAAAGTAGTTTTAGGGATGGAGTCCTTTGCCTGCTCTAAATGACTAAAAATAATCGGTTTTATTTCACTTCCAAAGTCGCGGAGCCCACGCGTTCCGCGGGACACACCTGGCTCCGGCTGCCTCGTGGGGAATGAACCCGGATGCCTCGGCTGTCCCTGGGGCTGCACCCCACCGGCTTCTCTTCCAGGTGTCAGTGTGCCTGCACACCTTGCTCTGGCTGGAAAAAGGCTTGGAAAGGCTGAAACCTGTGGCCTGTGGCTGTGGGAAGGGGCCGTGAGGAAAAGGGATTGCTGGGGAGGTTCTGGCAGCTCCAGCCCACGCTGGGCAGGGGCCAGGGGTGACACCCAGGGGCTCCAGCAGCGCTGGAACACAGCAGGGGCTTGGCCTGTGGCCACTGTCGTGAGCCAGGGGACCCTTTCCATGACACTCTATCATAGGGGGGTGATTCAGCAGCTTTCTAGAAACGCAAGGATCTAAAAGAAGTAAAGAAGGAAGTTCTCCTTCTCTGTTTTCCTTCTCTGTCTCTTTCCACGTTAAGAAATAAGGCAACTTGGGTTCTCCCTTCAGGGAACAGGGAAATTTGGCACCAAAAAGCCCCTCCATCCCTTCCCACATCTCTGTACCACATGTCTCCGCTTCACTTCTCACTTGTTTTGACATAAAGTACTTTCCCCAAAAAATATTAGTCACAACTTTGGCTTCAACCAGCCAACTCTTAACCTTCCTCAAAGTGGTTTGCAAGGGGTGACGTTGGTAATGTGTGATGGAGATGGGGACGGGTGGGCGGATCCAGTGTTTCTGGAAGGTTCTACATCGAGGTTTGGGAGCCCAAAAGCTGCTGCCTGCTGCTGTAAGGGAATCCCAAAGGACCTGCCAGAGATCCAAGGAGCTTTGGTGGGTCCTTGGAATAACACAAACTGTGAGGCTGGAAAACCAGGACATCTGGTGGGGGTGAGACTGTCAATGGAGGCTGAATGAGCAGAGGGATGAGTACGGTGTAAAGCTGACTAATCCATGCTGAGGGGTGTCAAACTTGAACCAGCTGCCTACAATCCTGAGTTTGGAGCAATAACAGCTCTATCAAGCAGTTCAGCACCAACAGGAAGGAAAAACCCCAAGTGGCATGTAGGAGCAGGTACGGATTCCCGAGAATTCCTGGGAAGGAAGGAGCGAGGGACGCTTGGGTTGGGCAGAGCTGGCCAGGAGTGTTCCAGGCCCGCAGCAGCTGCACACGAGGAGCCTGCAGTGGCTGTGGGATCCAGGGTGAACCCAGCCCTGCCTTGCCCGTGCTTCCTCAAGTAATTATCACACATCTTGCACCCTAATGAGAACCTGCTCCATTTTCTCATCCCTCCGCTCCGCGGCTCTTCCCTCATGGCTGCTCCTTCAGAGCTCCTTGCAAACCCCACCTGCTAAAGGGCTTGTATTTTCTTTTTAAAAGGAGAAATCATTGGAAATTAGTAGTTTCTCTGTGCGTTATTATGCTTATAATCCTCTAATTTGGTAATAGGGCTGTAATCACAGCCGTGCAGGGCGAGGAGCGGAGCCAGCCCGGAAAGGTGCCCTGGGGATTCCCAGGCACAGCAGCCACAGCGTGCCCGTACAGACCGTGATTCCACGGCAGGAAAGGCAGGGAGAGAGGGGATGGACCTCCCGGCGTTCCCAGTGATGGAAAACCAGAGTCAAACACAGCTCATGGGTGAGGAGCCCTGAAACAAGGGATGTCACCGTGGGCAGTGGCAGACCCTGTGCCCAGAGCCTGTGTCTGTAAACAGCAGCTGAGCCTGAGAACCCAATCCCTCCCCAGAAAGACCAGGGAAAACAACAAATGCCATCCCTTTGCCAGGGATACTTCCTGCTCAGGAGCATTGTGCAAGGCAGGTGAGTTCCTGGGATGCCGAGGAAAGTGTGGGCTGCGAGGGAGGCCCTTCCAGCCCCGAATCACAGCCTGCTGCTGCTGGGGCCCAGCCCATTCCCACAGCAGGGTTTCCCCCCTTCCAGCACTGTAATGAGGGAAACTGGTGCAAATATGCAGCTTGCTGAGGGTCACGTGTGGTGCCGAGCCACACCTGTGTAAAAAACCAACCAGGGACTTCCAGATTATCAGACTGGAAAGATGAGGGGAGGTAACTGGGATCCACAGAGCCTGGCTGTCCAGGCAGGAAATCCAGCCGTGCTGGGGCTCGTAGCTGGTCAGGCAGCTGCTCATTCCCACATTCTGCATCCTGTGAAAGGCCTCCTGTTGTGCCACCCTTCCAGACTGCAAGGTGCCAGCAACAGGGACCTCACTCTCAGCAGAGCTGAACCCTGAGTGAAGCCCTGGTAAGCACTGGAAAGGAGACTGGAGCAGCTCTGGCTTATGCTGGAGATGGGTTGTATTCCAAATAATGCTGAAACTCAGTCCCAGTGTAGGAGAGGTGGATGGGAGAGGTTCCCAAGGGCTGAAACCTCAGCCCTGATGGGCAAACTGTTATCAGGGATGTCTTCACTCAGCACAGCTGGCTCAGAGATCCAGGGGAAGCCCTGAGCCTTGAGAACCAAGGGACTAGAAATGCAGAGCAGGGATGAAAATGATGAAAATGAGACAAAGTCACCACTTCCCAAAACCTTCGCAGTGAAGGAAACACCTCCCACTGTCTGGAGGATCCATGGGAATATTACAATATTTGTTCCAAAAACATGACTGGGTGGATCCAGACTCACTGACGCAGACACAAGCAGCTAATTGAATTCATACGTAGGAACCCTGGACACCATCTGGCCTCAATAAAACGTGGGTCCGGAGCTGTTTCTTAGCAGATGGTTCCTCATTTTCATAATCTGAAATCAAAAGATCATTTTTCTATCTGGAGATCAAAGGCACTTAATGTCTCCTTGGTCGAGGGTTACAAAGCGAAACCTCTGTCCTCTGTTTTGGCATTTCGTGCGAGGCAGACGGGGGTTTTCCCCTGAAACCTCTGCTCAGGCTCCGGGCAACCACATCTGGGCAGCAGCTGCAGATGTTCACAGCTCTCCAGGGCTGGGCTTTATTTCCGTGATAGGGATGTGCAGTTTATAAAATCAGAAGGGACAGCTGTAATAAGCTTGTGTGGCCGTTTCTGGTTCCCCAGACTACTGCAGTATAGCCCATGTGAATACTTGGGGATGAAATGATTCCTTTTCCCTTAGAAGAGGAGCTCAGAGCCCTGTCTGACCTCTCAGAGCCCACACCCAGCCCTGCAGCCCTGTGTGTGAGGCCAGTGTGGTGCCCGCTCTGATGTGGTGGTTGGGGTGTCCTGTGCAGGGCCAGGAGCTGGACTCGATGATCCTCGTGGGCCCCTTCCAGCTCAGGATATCCTCTGATTTTCTGATCCCTGTGGGAGAGAGCCCTGCAGAGCAACGAGGCCAGCCTGGAGCAAAGGAGGCTCAGGGGGGGACCTTGTGGCTCTGCACAACTCCCTGAGAGGAGGGGGCAGCCGGGGGGGGTCGGGCTCTGCTCGCAGGGAACAGGGACAGGAGGAGAGGGAACGGCCTCAGGCTGAGCATCAGCAGGAATTTCCCCATGGAAAGGGTGCTCAGGCACTGGAACTGCCCAGGAAGGTTCGGAGCCCCCATCCCTGGAGGTGCCCAAGGAAGGCCTGGAGGTGGCACTCAGAGCTCTGGGCTGGGGACAGGGTGGGGATCAGGCACAGCTCGGGCTCGATGGGCTGGGAGGGCTTTTCCAGCCCCGGTGATTCCGGGATTTGGGAGCTGGTGCGGGTGGGCGAGCGCTCGCCTCCCCGGCGACGTCAGCGCCGCTCCGGCGGCAGCAGCGCAGGGGAGGAGAAGGGGGCGAGATGCGTTTCTGTGGAAAGTACTTCCACACCCACCCCAAAGCCTCCAGGATAGACGTGATCTTTGCCACCTAAGAACGAGAGGTGTGTGGTTACGGGGAGCAGGTTGTAACAAATTGAGTCCTGCTCACAAACCTCATTTTCCAGCGGGTACCTGCGGGCTCGGGGCCGCTCTCATCGGCCCGGGGTGGAACCGAGAGGCGTCCCCGTCCTGCCAGCCCCCGCTGGCCGAGCGCTCTTTGCGTCTCAAACCCTGATGCACGAGGTGAGTATTTGCGCCGGGATCAGCGCCCAGAGGAGCCGGAGCTCGCCCTGCTCTGCCTCCCGCCTCGCTGCAGTATGGAAATGATCCTCCCGGCAGACAGCTGAGTCCCACCTCGGTTCCCATTCACCTGGAGATGAAAGTGCTCCGGCTGCCAGTGTAGGCGGGGCAAAACTATTTAAAAACCTCATTAGAGAAAGTATTTGGGGAAGACAGCAACACCCTCAGTTGTGGTTTGCTCCAGGACTTCTCAGCCAGATGCCTGCTGATACAGAGGGAAGGGCACTGTGAGAGACATTCCTGTCAAAGACTACTCCTCGTAGGGATGCCTTGGGTGTCCTGTGCCTTTCTCTCTGTCCTGGTGGGCTGTGTTTTCTACCTAAACACGGGCACGTTCCCCTCCAGGTGCTGTTTTAGGGGCTGGAATCAGGGCTCTGTGTGGCACAGAGGGGTCCAGGAGCAATGTAGGAGGGGTCCTGCTCTGTGCTGGAGGAACACAATCAGCAGAACTGTGTGTAATCTTGATTAGGCAGAAATCCACCATGAATATTTCCTATTCCATTTAATTCCTGTTTGTGCTTATTTCAGCTGAATTTGCAGCAGGAGTAATGCCCAAGCCACATCTGGCTCGTGATGCACATGGGATCAGACTGGGAGTTTGGGAGGAGGTGGATCTGGATTCAGAGGTTTGGCTTCTTATTTAGAAAATGACGGGTTGCATTCTCCCACGGCTGCTCCAGACTGCCCCAGAGCTCAATGATATTCCTGGCCAAGGGTTTTTTCAGTCTGCCTGACGAGGAAACAATCTCATGTGCATGGCTTGTCTGGCCTCGTGCACCTGCACTTCCCCTTCTGCCTTCATTTTCTTTGCATCCCATTTATTCCAAGGGGCCAAATGTTCATTAAGTCCTGATGAGTTTGAGTGCCAGGAATCCCTTTTCCTCTCCCACCTTAAGCAGCCTTGGTTAATCCAGACAGCTGCAGCCCTCAGCCAGCCGAGGGACAGCCCGGGCCCTCCAAGCAGGTGCCTGATCCCATAGGATCCCACAAAGACCGGACTGGGCTGAGGAAGGCCACGTGCAGCACAGGGGCTTCTTCTCCCTTGTCTCCAGCCCCAGGAGCCGGTGACACCCTGGCAAAGCCCACTGGGTTCCCTGTGTGCCCCTTCCCAGAATCACATGGAATCACAGAATCAGCAAGGCTGGAAGAGATCTTCAAGATCATCCAGTCCCACCATCACCCCTAAACCATGTCCCCCATCCAGACACCTCCGGAACACTTCCAGAGGTGGTGACTCCACCACCTCCCTGGGCAGCACTTCAGCCCTCAGCTCCCCACGCTGACCTGCCACACTCTCCCCTGTGCCCCGTGCCCTGAAGAGTAGCCCCTGCTCACCCTGTGCTGGTGGCATTTGCAGCTCGCACCGAGTCGCCCCGGCCTGACCCCTGGGTGCCTCATACCCTGTGAGCAGGGAGGTCACACAGACCTTGTCCCAAAGCCTCGAGTTCAGAGGTCAAGGTTTAACTCATCCGTGTCCTCACATGAACTGCAGGAGGAACACACTCCCGGGCTCTTCTTCTGCCTCTTCCAGCTTCATTTTATTATTATTTTTAGGGGTGGGTGTGTAATTTTTTTGACTCAATTAGCAAGTTCAGAATATTCTCTGTGTTAATATTTGACTCAGACATGATGCAGTTCGGCCCTGTAGCTGTTGTTACCTGCATCCCCCGAAAGAACAACATCTCCCCAGACTGGGAGCCTCAGTGGTGCTGATTCCTGCCGGGGTACGTGGGTGCCAGTGGAAAATAAATAACGTGGTATTTTCCAAGTGGCAGATCTGAAGGCACCCTGCTTTCCTTGCTTTGCATACTCACAGAGCACCATCCTCTCTGCTTCCCAGATATGAAAGCCGAGGCAGAGACATCTGATGGGGCTCCAGCGCTGACTCACTGTTTGATGTGAGGCAGGAGGAGGGATGTGATCAGATCCCATTGTGCACAGCATCCACCAGACAACGCCAGCAGCGGGAGAAGTGATTCCTCATCCTCCCTGCCCCTCCAAAACGTAGGTCACCCCTCGCTGTCCCCTGCCCTACCCGCAGCAGCCAGGATGTCACCTCTGAAATGGCTCTTTGGTTGTGGACTCTCAACCCTGGAGGTGTTCAGGGCCAGGTTGGACAGGGCTTGGAGCAACCCGGTCTAGTGGAAGGTGTCCTTGCCCATGGCAGGGGCTTGGAACTGGATCACTTTAGGTCCCTTGCAAGCCAGCCCATTCCATGAGTCCCTGATTCCGTGATTAGGCTGTGTGCAGACAGAGCTGAGGCCCGTGCAGCCCCGGGGTGTGCTGGGTGTGCACGCCCGGGGTTCTTTCTCACGAGATGGTGCAAGAGCCGGCGGGGAACTGGTTAAACAGCGTGAGCTGCCGGGGCTTGGCAGGGCAGGATGTCACCGGGAAGCCGGCGTGTTTTATTAAACACGCTATCAAAGTGGGCTAAAGTCTCTTATTAATGTCCACAAATTTTGCCACTTCCAAATAGTTTCCACCTACATGTTCCTCCCACTGCTGCGCTGGGTGCTGGCAAACATCTCTGCTCAAAGAGGGGAATGGCTTTCATTTGAATAGTCCTCGGGCGAGTTTCGCTGAGCGATGCCAGCGTCATTCCCGCAGCTCTCACGTGCCCGGCAGCGCTCCAGGGTCGTGCCGGAGGCCGGGCACAGAGACAACAGCTCTTGCTGTGTTTTCCCAGTGCTTTATCCAGGCAGAGCCCATGGCAGCCTAAACCGATGCAATTAAGCAGCGATGGATGCACATATTTGCAATATGAAATCTCGACTTCTGACTCGTGACGGTTCCTGACGGTTCCAGGGCAGCGAGCACGGCCAGCTCCGCTATCGAGAGTCACACACAGCTGAAACCACCCGGCTTCACACCAAACTGGGCTCGTGCAGCTCCCAGAAGGCTGAGGCAGAGCTCTGGTGGGTGTCAAACTGCTCCTCAGACCCTGCGCCGTGAGGTCGCACAGTGTCCCTTGGGAGGGGGATGGAGGTGCTGTCCCCCCTGGCTGACCGCACCCTGCTGCCCGCCCGGCGCCTCCCGTCCGTCCCGGCGGCGGCAGCTGCGGAGCTGCGGGGCTCGGGAGCGGAGCCGTCACGTTTGCTGAGCACAGGAGAGAAGCCCGCTCCCCAGCGCTCTCAGAGGCAGCCTGGCTCCCGCAGAACTTTTCCTTGAGCAGAAAGCACGGGGTGTTCCTGCCGGAGGCTCGGGGCCGAGGATGGCGAGGGCTGAGCGCATCCCGCCCGGCACCGCGCCCGCGTCCAGCCTCGGCCGGGCTGAGCTTTCACCTCCGGTGCCAGTAACCCGACCCGGGATTGCTGGAAATGGGAGAGAGGGAGAGTCAGCGATTTGATTACAGGCCACAGGCACATGCCTGGCCTTCATGGATATATTAAGTAAGAGACATTTTAAAACAAAACCACCCTCAGTAACCTTATCGTAAGCTCGAATCCACAACCCATCTGTTAACTCCCGGCGCTGCCCACATAGGCTTCCATCAGACAGCAGTGCCAGGGATTTTTGGAACGTTTTCCCCCAAATCCCTGCGGTCGGAAGGGGACAGTCCCGGGGAAGGCGCAGATCCTGAGTCTCGGATTCCCGGCCCACCCCCAAACCAGCCCCCAAACTCTCACCTTCTCGTGCCTCTGTAAATAGCTGCAAATCCCCTTGGACTCGAGCTGTCGCGGTCCTGTGACTCCCAGCCCTGCTGGAGGAGCACTCAGGAGAGCTGCTGCTCCACGGATGGCTTGAGGGAACTCAGCCTTTTGAAACATTTTTGAAACTGCCTGAATCGTACGGTGTAAAGGAGCCCTCCATGTAGAAATAATTCAGCAAACACAAGCGAGAAGGAGAATTGATGATTGCATCAGCCCCTGCTTATGAAAACGGATCCCCAGGAAAATGTAACTCAACTCTCGAGCAACCTCACTTGATGCCCAAGAATGTAATAACTTCATTTGGATCCTCCTTTTAGGGGGACTCCTAAATCCTTGGCAACGTCCCTTAAGGTCATGAGCAAATCCTGATATGGAGAATTGTTTGGCAAGCACAAGAACAGTAAAAGGGCTAAATAATTGGGGATTACCTCTGACCCTGATTTGTGGCTCACCACCCACTGCAGGAATGTACCGAATATCTGAAGGAGCATGCAGGAGTCAGACAATCCACGGGCATGAAGCCGTCCACGTACTCTTGGAGCCTGAACTTCAAATGCAGAGCAGGTTGGCCCCAAACCTCATTTTTCATTAGCAAAAGGCTGCAGCAAGCTCTAATTATTTCTGTTGCCTTGGACAAAGGGTCAGTGATGGGACAGATGAAAAACTGTCTGTGTTTTTTCACCCTTTGTTTGGAAAATAACATCTTGGGGGCACAGAGAGAACAAACTGTCTGCTCCAGGGCTCGTTACCGAGGCTGGTTATGGTCCCCTGAGCTGCAGGAGGGGACAAACACATCACCCCCAAGTCTTCTGATGGTCATTGCTGAATTTGTTCAGTGCCTGTAGGAAAGAGCAGCTCTGCTGTGAGAGGTCCCAGCTCGGAGCTGTGATCCTGTGGTACGCAGAGCTCCCTGCTCAGTCCCAAGCCCTCTCCTCCACGGTGCACCGGGGCTGCGGCACCGCAGAGACCCTCAAGATGGACGGGCAGGTCCTGCCCATGGCAGGGGGTTGGAATGAGTTGTCTGTAAGGTCCCTTCCAACCCAAACCATGCTGGGATTCCATAATCCTGGCCATAATCACGAGGTTTGCAGGCCAGGATGTCAAACACAGAGAGGACCATGTTGAGTGGGACAACCCAAACATCTGTTTTGTGGAAGCCCCACGTCGCTGATACAGTGCTGTGGTGTTCACACAGGAGATGCTGCTGGGAGCTTGTAGAGGAGATTTTGGGGTTTTATAGACCTTACATTTATGGCTAGCATCTTTCTGAGGCTCTGGCTTCCCTTGGGATTCTTCCTGATAAAACAGACACCTTCAGATGGGGGTGAGCCTTAAACAGCCTGTCTCCATCGCCCGTATAAAACCTCTCTGTGCTCTCAGGTAACACCTCCTGCCCTCGGATTCCTCCCGAGGTGGAGCAGCCAGGGCTCTGCAGGCAATAGCAGCAGCTCGGCACTGGAGCTCTGCTGTTCCCTTATCTTGGTAAATGCACCTTTAATCAGCTGAGCCTGTCTCTACTTGCTCAGCACTGAGCAGGGAAGTGACCACGGCCCTTCAGGAGAGCTCTGCCTTGGCAGGTACACACAAACCATTCTCATCACTCGGTGTTGTGCAACTGCTGGCGTCCACGGGCCGGCACGGGCATGGGATGTCATGGAATGGTCTGGGTTGGAGGGGACATTAAAGTTACCATCATTCCACCCCCTGCCATGCACAGGGACACCTTCCACTAGACCAGGTTGTTCCATGCAACACTTCCAGGGATGGGGCAGCCACAGCTTCTCTGGGAACGTCTGCCAGGGCCTCCCCGCCCTCACAGGAAAGAATTTCCTGCTGATCATAGAATCACAGAATGGTTTGGGTCGGAAGAGACCTTAAAGTTATCATCTAGTTCCACCCCCTGTTGTGGGTGCTCCAAACCCTGTCCAACCTGGTCTTGGACACCCCCGGGGATGGGGTCCTGCCATCCCAAAACTTCCCTGCAGCACTGCCATTTACCCAGAGCCACATTTTAGCGACTCTCACTTATTTTATTTCCCCCCCCACACACACATTTCCAAAGTTCCGCCGCTGCAGGTTTCTCCGGCTCCGTGTTTGTGCCTGTGTCGCTTTGGGGGTGATTTTTTTTTTCCCCGATCTCGGGACGCAGCGGCGGCACGGCCCGGCCCGGC
>VXBT01000638.1:537279-551501 GCA_013400235.1 Oriolus oriolus
TTTTTCTGAACGTGCCGTGACTTTTGAGGACCACGCATGGTTACCCAGCCCCGGGGCTGCCGGGGCCCTGATTCAGCACGTCCCCCGTCCCCCGGCCGTGACACACGGAGGGAGAAGTGCCCTTGTGCTCCGCCTCGGCTTTCATCTGCAGAGCGTGTAGCTGCAAGTGCGGCGTGTTTACAAATGCAGGCATTGCAAGATCCCTTGAACTGTGTCCTAGTACAAAAGAGGCTTTGAAACGAGAAACACGTTGTCATGGCATGTTCCAGGCCAGCAGCACCAGACTGAACCAGATAATTGCTGTTTCTGCTTCAGCGTGGAAAAAGCAGCAGGTCTTGAGCAAGTCTTTTTTTTCCCCTTAGACATTTCGTGTGATGCTCGGGATGGAAGGAGAGGGTTGGGAATGCCCGGGCGGCGGGGGCAGAGGCGGGGTGATCTCCCCAGAGTGACTCTGCCGGGCTCAGCCCGTGTAACCGTAGCCCGCGGGGCCGGTGACACCGACCCTCGCTATGTGACACGGGGCGTCCGTGTTTTGTAACCCTGGCGCGCTGCCGGAGCCAGGAGATGCGGCTCCCTCGGCTCCCTCGTGTTCCAGACCTTTCCCGCTGCCCTTCTGCGGGCGGCTCACGGCACTGGAGAGCTCTCCCGATGCCCCTCAGTGCCAATGAGGGCTGCTAACTGCAGGGAACACCAGTGGCCCCGGGCACAGCACCTCTGCCCTGGGAGCACTGGGCACGGCCCAGGGGGTGCCTGTGCCCTCGTGCCCACACTCCTGGGGTACTCCTGGGGTACCACTGTGCTGGGGTGTAAGAAATGGAGGATAATATTTCTACCTATTTCGGAATTATTTATTTCTTAGACATGTGCCTTTCTCCCAGGTGTGTTTCTGCCCCGGGCACATCACCCCATGGAATCAGTTACTGCCATCACGCCCAGTGCCTTTGGAAATGGCCAAACGGGAAAGCTCTGCCGGGCAGGGATTTTCACCACATGTGCCTTGTTAAAAACTGCGAATGGAGCAGGCTGGGTAACACCACACAGCTGAGGAAAACAGGAATTCCTGGAAATAAAAGGCAGCTCCCTCAGCTCCTCTTGTGCTTGTTGCTGCCCTTGGGATGGTGGGAGCTGGCTGGGGTCTGCCCTGGGCTGGCGCAGGCAGCTGGGTAGTTGGCTGCTCCTGGCACCCAACTCTTTACACCTCCACAGAGGTAGGCCTGGCTGAGGCAGGAGGGTGTTTGCTGTGGGACAGACCCTTGGTCATCTCAGCCCTGCCCATGTCCGTGAGTGTCCGTCTGGGGGGTGACAGTGCTGCTGGGAAAGGGCTGGGCTGGCTGTGACAGCCTTGGCTTGTCCCCAGTGCTCCGTGTTACCTCCTCTCTGACCTCTGCTCCTTATTCCAGTACCCGGGATGGGCTCCCACGGTGCTGTTCTCTGAACACCAGCTCAGCCCAAGGAGCGATGGCCACGGTCGGTGGCTGCCAGGGCTGTCGTGCAAGAGGAATAATTAGTTTCTCTCTGCAGCGCAGCTTTATCCTTCCCTCAGCCTGCGGTGCTGCTGCAAGCACAGCAGCACTGCCTCCTCTGTGCCGCTCTCTGGTCGCCTCGGTGCAGTGGCAGCGAGAGAAAAGGCCGAGATCCATCCTGCTTTGAAAGGACTGATGAATATGCAAACTATTAGGGCTGAAATATTGCTTATCCGCGTCACGGGGTGTGCACGGAGCTCGTGTTTGTGCTGCTGCCTGAGGATGTGTACACCACCAGTGTGCAGCTGAGCAGCTTAGGGAAGATTTAACTCTTATTTCTATTCTTGACACCGAATCATTAATAAGGTTATGACCATGTTGGGGGCCTTTCCCAGTGCCCTCCTCCTGCTGTGGCAGGGCCTGGGGACCTGCTGGTGGGGTTTGACCGCAGCTACTGATCGGGGTAAAGCTCCATCCCCAGTGGAAGCAGTCGCTGCTGATTATCTTGTGGTATTAGTGCGTGTATTGTGAAATTGGTGTGATTTGAGATGAAATGTGACCTATGGGCATAGGCAACATGTTCTAAAGTATTCAGAAATACCGGGGCTAACAAGCTATTGCTGCTGGTACCACACTGATTAAACCCCAGCTCGCTCTGCTCCCATTGAAATCGGTGGGAGGTCTGTCATTGCCTTCCCTGAGTGCTGGACTGGATCCAGGCTGCACTCCATGGGATGCATTATTCCACAGGGTTAGAGAGGCACAGGGGGTGGGATTCCTCTCTCTCACTGATCTCTGCTGCTTAGATGTTTGCCTTGGAGCTGGCTGGGACACGAAGCCCCTGGCCTGGTTTTGGCGTCACCCCAGGGAGGAGATGAGTGGTGTTTGCTCCCGAGGGTCGGCCAGGGCTGGGGTGCTGCTCTGGGGCTGCAGGGAAACGTGAGGGGCTGGGTAGCTCCCCGTGATCCAGAGCTCCTGGTGGCGTGGGGTCATGAGAGGCAGGCTTCTCATCAGCATTGCCTCTACCAAGTGTTTGACCCACAAGTGCTGGAGTCCTGGTTCAGGAATGAAAAAGCCCAGGGAGCCCCACAGGGGCCCCGGCTCTGCGCACGCTGGTCAGGAGGTGGCTGGGGAGGGGTTTTCTCAGGTTCTTGATTTCAGACAAACGTTTGACCTCAAAGAGGTGCTGGCTGCTGCGGGGCTGAATTCCCCTGTGGTGTGGGAGGCTGCTCGGAGCACCTCTCATGGCCCATCCCGCCAGGGCCCTGCCATCCCAGCCCCACCACACCGGCCCCTGGCCAAGCCTTTGGGTGGAGGATGACTCAGGGCCCCGTGGAGCGAGGGGGTGGCGGTGACCCCCCCAGTGCTGCTGGGGAACTGAAGCAATCTGTTTATCATGGAAAAACTGCTCTTTGCAGCAATTCAAATGGAAACTTCCCAGAATGAGTGTTGCAGAGCTTTCCCCTTGAATCACCGGGCCTCCCAAGAGCCTCTTTCTAAGACGATGCCCTCGGGAAAGCTGTCACCGGCCTTGCCGTGCGTGGCAGCTCCCTCCCGGCAGCACAGCCGCCCTCGATCCCTCCTCGGGCCCGTTCCCACGGGAGCAGTGCCCTTCCCCAGGCGGAGCGGCTATGGGACGCCCGGCACACAGGCGTCCCACGGGCTGCTGCTCAGCCCCGCCACCCCACGCCGGGCGCTGGGAGGCTCTGGGGTGATGGCACCTCCCAGCCCGGGGACCGGCCCGGGGTGGAGGCTCCCACAGCAGCACCCGCTGCCACCTCGCCAGGCCAGCTGCCTGTTTTCCCTTCCCTCTGGCTGCCCATCACCCTTTCCATGGCTGAAATGAGTGTCCAAAGGGCACGGGGAATTCGGCCGCTGCCTGGAGCTCACGCAGCCGAGTGAATAAGGAGCGAGCGTGTGACGCCTGACGCGCTCCGCTCCCGTCCCGAGGCTGCTCTGCATCCCGTGCTGCCCGGCCCTGCGCTGCTGGGGGCCCGTGTGGTGCCCACCGTGCCGTGCCCGCAGCGCAGGCCCTGCCCGCCTCCGCGGGGCGTTCCGGGCCAGCGTGACCGCAGCTGCGTGTGAGCCCTGAGCCGTCAGCCCGGCAGATTGGGCAAAGATAGCAACGGGCTGGGTGTCGCAAGGGCTGGGAGGCCACCGAGCCAGGCAAGGGGCAGGGAGGGAGGGAGGGCAGGATGCGGCACCCCGGTGATCCCACTGCCGCCCTCGGAGCGAAGCTGCTGGGGTTTTTTATACATTTATTCCTGTCAGCCCCGTGGTGCTTGTCCCCATAGTAACGGAGCAGGCTGGCACTGCAGCGCTCAGTGACATCCCTGGTCCCCAGGGAGAAGCCAAGGACCTGCGTGGTCCGCATCCCCAACTCCTCGGCGATGCACCGAGCCCGGGGCCAGCTTTCCGCGCTGCAGAGCGTGTCGGGGTTCCGCTGCGCCTCTGCAGCCCCGGGAAAGCAGAGAATTGTTGGCCAAGAGGGCAGAAGGGGCAGGAGCGGGGCTGGGCCAGGACCTTGCTGGGGTGAGGGCTGGCTGGTGGCGGGTCCCTGTCCCCAGTACCTGTGGCAGGGCCGGGCCGTGCCGCACGTGTGAGGAGCACGAGCCCGGCTGCTGCGTGCGGCTGAGGCAGGAACCACAGAGGGGTTTTCCGGGCTCCAGCGAGCACCTGGGCACTTGAGGTCAGGAGGCATCTGCAGCACGAGCTTTTTGAACCCAGCAGCGAGGCAAAGGTGTTTTTAAGGAGACCGGCAAGACAGAGAGATCTCTGTTCAGATCCTGGAGCCGCTTGGAAGATGAGTCAAAGGATTCCTGAAACAATTAGAGCTGTGAGGTGCAGCAGCAACAGCACATCCACCGTCAGCAGCTCTGCCAGGCGCCCTCGGCCAGCTGTTCGTGCTTTCCCTTTAATAAGGCATATTAGGCAATTTCCCATTTAAAAATGTTTATGGGAATATATAAATATTCACTTATACAGAACTTGCCTGGCCCTTTGTGTGCAGAGCGGTGGTGAGAGTGACTTGAATTGTTATAAATCTATCACAAAAGCTTGAGATGGAGCCTTCAGCATGGTGAGCTGGATGTCTCAGAACCCCTGGGGACTGAGTCCTCCCGGTGCCGGGATGGGACACCTTGCTCCGTGGGACAGAGTGCCCCAGCGAGCAGGACGGGGCCACCACAGGACTGCGTCACATCCCGTGGTGCCCAGCCACAGGCAGTGTGGGCAGGGTTTTCCCTCGTGTGATTTCCCGATGGCCGCAGGAAGAGCTTGCACAGACCCGATCTGGATTTAATCAAAGGAATTTTTTTTTGCATTTGCTGTCTTATGCGCTGACCACCAAACCACATCCTTCGAGCCTGAGCCCAGCACAGTGAAACAAAAACTAGCAAAAACTAGGCCAGGGCTTTTTGCTATATAATTTTTTTTTCTTTCTTTTACTTTAGTGCATCAGTTGGGTGCAAAGCTGGCACACACCTCTCCTCCAGCCCCTCTGCTCCCACACAGCCCCTTCCCAGGGCAGCCTGGCATTTCCACCACCCCTGAGCCAGGCACTTGCAGCTCCACGTGAAACCTGGGAACTATCCAGCTTATGTGCACTGAGCACAGCGTCAGTGGGGAGCAAATATAGAGGAATAATGAGTAATGACGTGCTGGCAGACCACGTCGGGACCGAATAAGGCACAAGGTGGGGACTGTCCTTGGCTCTCACCCGATGCTTCAGGGAGACGAGTGTGGTGCAGCCTGACTGTGGGGTCAGAGCAAAGCAGAGGGGCCCTGGTGAGCCCCCGGTGTTGGTGGGAGCAGTGGCTGTGGTGTGACACCATCCCTGGCAGCATCCCACAGCATCCAGTGGCGAGGTGCCTGCATAGGGAAGTTCTCACGTTTACAGAACAGAGAGCAGCTTTATTGTTGTATTTTGCAAACCAAAACCAGCCGGGAGTTTCTGAAGCGTCTGCCATCCCCGCAGAGAGCTGTTTAGTCATGCCTGGTGTGTGTGCATGTGAGACAGTGAGGGGAGGGAGGCTCGAGGACTTTGCAAAGATTAAAGATTTATGCTGACCCTTGAATCTGATCCAAGGCTACTAATCTGCCCTGATCCTATCATCTGCTCAGGGTGGATCTATTTCACTTTCCTTTATGGTACTCCTGACTCATTCCACTCCCACTCCAGGCCAGTCCAGTGGGAATGGGAAGCGCTACCACATATTTGTTTGGGTTTGCATTTAAAGCTCTGGACCTGTAGTGGGTGCAGCTCATAAAGGAAACCAGTGTGGATAAGATATGGGTGAGCTGAATGCTTGGAAACCACTCCCAAACACAAGCTGAAGTGGTTTGAAATCAAGGTGGAGTGATGTACTGAAGGCACAATACTTGGCAGCTACGCCCAGCGTGTGAGAAAGGCATTTAAATCCAAGGTGGTGAGGTAGGCAGGGCATCCCGCGTGCTTCCGACGGGACAGCCCGTGCCCTGCGGGGTCTGCAGTGCCAGCTGTAACCCCCCCCGCAGGCAGCTGGGTACCCACCCCTCCATCTGCCCACCTGCCCTCTCTGGCTCTGTGCTTTGCACCCCGGTGAGCCCCTCCATGGGCCTGCAGGAAGCTGTGCCAGGGGTTCTGCTCCTGCCCTGGCACTGCCCTGCCTGGGAAAGGGCTTGTTTGTGCTCCATCACCCTGCACTGAAAGGCTCCTGGTGGCTGCTGGGGCTTTAGTGGAAAAAATAATGTGTGGAGGAGATATACGGACCTGATGTTTTGGAGGGCAGAATAAATCTCCTCTGCCTTTGCAATAAAAAACAGTGTGGCAGAAAGAGAAATAGGAGCTTTCCACCCCCCAGCTCTTCTCTGCTGCAGCTACACGTGTCTGGAGGAAGGCTGGGGATGCCACAGCAGCCTGGCCCGCGTGCCAGCCGGGCTGGGATGGATAACACCCACCGGGCACCGCCGGCAGTCCCAGAGCCACGGGCAGACGGGCAAACAGGATCAGTCATACGGGCCTGGCCGGTGGCTGAACTGACCAGGAGACGGAGTGTGGTATATCCTATTTCAGATCCCCTGGGACATCCTGTTCTCCTGATAACTGATGATATGTAAATTTAGCAAATGCAAAGCCAGGCACTTTCCTAGGGTGCCCGGCCCAGGCTGCATATAGAACAGGGCTGAGCCCCAGAGGCGCTCTTGGAAACACCCATTGCAACTGTGACACAGGCATCAGGCTTTATTTTTAGTTTAAAATGAAGTTCCTGTTTGTAAGGCCAGAAGGGTTACAGGAAAAAAAATGATGAAGTGGGATCATTTACTGCTATTTTCTTTTCACGTGTCCTTCCTTCCTTCCTCCCTCCTGAGAAATGGGATGTAGCACATCACTATTCCAGGCTGCAACGCTCGCTGGCGGGAGCGCTGGTTCCTGCTCCCTCCGAAGAGGCCCATTAAGCCTTGTGTAACAAAAGGCTCCGTCCTCCCAGCCCCGCCAATTACCCCTGATTTGCTGCACGGAGGCGCTTATCTCATGGAAATGAAACGCCGGCCTCGCACCTCCTTTCTCTCTCAGCAGAGTTTTGGGCCGCCCCTGCCAGGAGGGGTGACGGGCAGGGCATGGGGATCCCTCCCTGGCTCATCAATCCCTCTCCTCCCCGCGCCGCTGAGCAGACCCAGCAGCCATGGGATTGAAGGAAACAATGGGAAGTATTTGGTCAGGTCAGCCAGAGGAGCCTCTTTAATGAGCAAAGCCGAGCACTAATTAGTCCGGTGTGCAGCCCCATGCCCCATCGCCATCCCTGCGGTTCTCCTTCAGGCGGGGTCACCTGCAAGGGGAGCCGCAGGGACGAGTTTGCCGGTGCCCACGTGTTTTTCTCCTTCCCGTGCCCTGTTAGGGAAAGGTAATCCCGAGCTGACAGGAGGGAGACTGCGAGCTGCTGACGGGAATTCCCAGCTGAGAGGTTTTGAGAGCGGTGGGAGCTTTGGCGTATGGATTAGGTTGCTTATATATACTATAGTGTGAAGGAAACGGGCGGTTTTGCTAATTCCCTTGCACTTTGGTTTAATAAAGTAGGATTTGTCTGGTGGGAAAGTGTAACAGTGGGATTTAAGCTGTGTGAGTCTCATGACTGGTGCTCGCCTGGCTGGGTGGGAAGCAGGGAAGCATTGATTGCATTCTGTCTCTCCTGTGTTCTCGTGTTTTTAAACATGATTTGAGTGCCCACCGCTTCGGATGAGCTTTATTTGGGATTAGGTTTATTTTAAAAATCCATACGCAGATACTTGCACTAAATTCAGTTTTCCAGAACTCAGTGCCCTATGTCTTGGGAGAACCAGGACTGCTCGGTTTGTCAGTGCCTTGTGACAAAGATTCACGTAAACCGAGAAAGGATAAAGAGGGGGTGGCCAGTACACAGAGAGAGAAGGGGCAAGTTAATATCTGGTACAGCCTCTGTAGGGAAACGAGATCCTTCTGCTTCTGGTTTTAATGAGAAAGGCCCCAATGGAAATTTAAAATCTGGATCTACATCAAATCCTCAAAGTTCAGGGAGTTTAGAACGAGGAGTTCGGTCCATTCCATCACTCATCAGAGCTGTCTGCAAAATTCACCTCCCAATACTTTTTTCCAGTCATAAATTCTGCCAAAGATGCGTGCTTGGATGTGAGATATTTTTCTTCTTTTTCATCGCTTTTGCTAATTTAATTCCCAGATCTAAATCAAGTTTTCCATCTCGGACTTCCAGGAGCTGGGATGCCTTGTTTGCAGCTGGGAAGCTTTGCTGTGCCCTGTGTGGTGTGGAGGGGGGTCGGAAAGGTTCACCTGCCTGCAGGTGACCAAGTGAAGGGGACGCCTCGGGGTCAGGCATGGGGCTGCTTTGTTGCCAGAGCCCAGGTTTTGGGATGTGAGCAAATCATTACAGTGCTCCTGCCTTTCTTTCCCTCATTATTAAGAGAATAAAACCCAACCCATTTTTGGGATATGCCCAAATATGCTACTGATGAGGGCCCTGAGCAACCAGGCAGATTTTCTGAGCAGCCTTGAAGCAGCAAGGCACAGCAGCCTCATGCTGGGCTCTCCCTTATTCTTATTCTTTTCTGTTTTCTTGGGTGTACAATAAGAGCTAATCAAAGTGATGCTCTCCAGCAGGCTTTTGTGTATGGCATTACAGCAAAATCCTAAATTCCCCTTCCTGCTCATGCATACAAAGCAGGAAGAACTAGGATGGCTGCAGACTATTTTCAGATGATTTAGCCCAGGAGAAAATAACTGGATGGCTGAAAGAAGGAGCATTTGACGAGAAATAACCTTGAAGCACAGCTCTGGCATGATGGCGTGATGTGCCTGGCTCCCTGAGTGGCCCTGCTCCATGAAACGCCAACAGGGAACGTGACTTCCAGAGGAGATGACAAAGGACAATACAGACAAGCAGAGCGCCCACAATCCAGTGCAAGAGCGGCTGCAGAGTGGGCTGGGTGCTCCCGTCTGCTCCTGGTTGCAGCACTGACGTACACGAAGCTCCCCCTGCTCAGTTCAGGACTCTCACCAGGTGCTGAGCAGCAGGGTGCGTGTTTGGCTGGTGTAAATCAGTGCAGCTCAGCTGACTGGGCTCACGGGATGCTGTTTGTACCGGTAGATGTGTTGCTTCTTCCCCCCCCTAAAGGCAAAGGCATCACCTGGGATTTGCCCCTCGCACCTGGAGCGAGTCGGACACTCCCTCACCACAAGGTGAGAGCGTGGGCAGCAGAGAGTGATACCTGAGCAAAACCTCCCACCTGCCTGTGCAGCATTTCATAGTACCTGGGCTGCAGCCCCCTCTCCAAAGACTCCCTCGTTCCAAAGTGACAGTCCATTCCCGGGATTCTCTCCCCCCTGTCCGTGACAACACTGGGGACAGCCCCCAGACATGTTCCCCCCGGGCAGGCTGGGGCTCTCACGGGACGTTGCTTTGCTGTTCCTGTTGTCCATCTCTTGTGAACAGCTCACTGCTGATAACATCCCTTGCTTTGGATTTATCCCGAGAAATAGAGAGGAAGATTTGCCGGGCTGCGTGGTGCCCATGTGCCAGGGGAGGGCTGGGTGTGGGTGCTGGCACTGCCAGGCCGGGGGGCCGTGCTGTGCAGGGAGCCCAGCCCAGGGCGAGGGTGAGGATGAAGGTGAGGACACGTCTAAAAGCTTTAGGGAAGGAGGACGATTTTGGTGAGGCTGCATCCCCCTCTGCTGGAAAATCCAAGCAAAAGCAGCAGAGCAGCCGCTGGCCAAGGAGAACACTCGAGAGGAAAAGGGGAAATTCGTGTGCAAAGAGCACGAGTGAGGCCCGGGGTCCCTGGGGCCCGCAGGGACATCGCAGCAGCCAGCCTGGGCTGTACTGGGGTTCATCCCATGCCCGTCACAGTGAGAGGGCTCTTGCTGGGGACAGAAATTGCCACCACATCATATTCGTGCCAGGCACAATCCCACTGCCTGTCATGGGAATGGATAAGTGAGGCAGGGGCAGCACCCGGTGCCGTGGCTCAGCCTGGCCCTGCTGATGTGGCAGAGTCTCACAGCAGGCAGAGAATCGTGACTGGAGCTAAACAGAATGGCACAGACAAGCTCAGTGCTTCGGTGCTGGGTTCAGAGCTGCTTCGTAGCCCAGGTGGTGCCCGGGGGCCACGGCTGATGGGCACGAGCGGCACACACCTGGGTGGCACTGAAATCCACACGGCAGCCTGGACTGGGGTTTGTCGGGAAGGGGCTGCAGCGCTGTCGGGATCTTGCCTGGCAGCTGGGAGGGAGCTCTACTTCAAAGCAGAGGCTGGAGAAAATGCCTCCCCTGGCCCGGCACCATGTGCACGGTCCCTGGGTGGGCAGCTCCTGGATCTGTCTCACCAAGGACTTCCAAGAAGTCCCTGCTGTGGCCCCCCCAGGGTGCTGCTCCCTCTGAGTCTAATCATACAGGTATCTGTGCAGAGCTGGAGCCCAGGGCTCTGTGCCCTCCTTTCACAGTCTCACTTGGAGGCTGTTTGTGCTTAGACTGGAAGAATGGGTTTGTTTCCTTTTAGATTTAAAATCTAAATTACAGAAAGGGTGAAATGCGGTGACTGGGCTGGCCAAGGCCCTGACTGTGCACTAAATCTGCAAGTGTGGGCCTGGCTTTTGTGCAGGGGGCTCTGCAAGTGCCAAGGTCACTGCTAATAAATCTGACTGGAGGACCAGGAGAATTTTTTTTAACTTATTGCTAACAGCAGGCTCCTTTTTAACTATCTTTTTTTTTCCTCCCTGCTCCCTTCTGCTGATTCATGCTCCTGCTTCTTCGGCACTGGGAGATGCCAGCATTCCTGAAGGTCATCACTTGCAGGCAGCAGCTCATGCTGGGGAGTGTTTGCCAGCACCTACGAAATCGAAATGCTGAAGCGACTGCCATCATTTATATTTTCCCTGGCAGTGACAGACAGTCGCACAGCTTGCCAGCCGCCGAGCTGCCACGTTCCCAGGCTTGGAGACTACTCCAAGGTGAAGGAGGTGCATGAAAAGCGATGCCTCCCAATGAACCCGATACCAGGTCACCTTGAGATTAGGATTTTCACCTGGGCTCACCTGCAGGCAATTCTCTTAGAGATATGGAAACCTCAGTGTCCAAGCATGCACCCCTCTGACCGACACCCAAGCCATTCTGTCACCCTGTGATCCCGTGACTCTGGGAAATGAGATACCGGTGCTCACGTCAGGTTTCACGCAGGAATCACGCTGCTGCCTGCCCCGGGTCCCTGGGGAAGCAGAGCTGTGCTGCCCTCACTGCCACCTCCCTCCCCTTCTCCGTCTCTCCTCCCCACTGTGGAGAAGACTCAGTGCTGTCCTGGGCTGCAGAAAGAGGCAGGATTTTATGGCATGCTGGCAGCATGCAAACATCTCTGAGGAAGTAAGTTATGGTTTAATTTTCATGGTGTGTCTCCCTCTTCATAGCAAAGGAATACTTCTGGTGTAGCTCAAGCAGTAACAGCACAACTGACACGTTTCTTTTTCAAGGAAAGAAGTTAGGCAGACACAGAGAAATCCTTCCTTTGCTTCCTCAGGTTCTTTAGTGACTATTTATACTGTGGCAGTACCAAAAGTCCTGTATAAAATGACAGGAAGACTCTATTACAGGCGGTGGCAGGTTTAGGAGCCAGTTATTTAATGTCCATCTCTTTAGAGGTGACCACTAATCCTATCTTTTCCTTCAAGAGCCTGTAACATAAGATGACACATATCTTGTATCCGCTATCATCTGCCTCTGTTTCTTTTGATATTATTTTAAGTGGGCCTTGAAAGAGCAGAGCTGGAAAGAGCCCCCAGCTGCCTGCTGGCACTGCAGAGCAAGGCTCCCGTTTGTCCTCACAGTCCTCAGATTCCCCAGATCAAGAGCTTCTCCCTCCCTCGACAAGGGCGGATCCTCACCAGGGAGGCACTCACAGTCTCTAGGACATTTTACCAATCCCCAGCTGCATCTCTGGAAGAATATCAGCATCCAAACGAACGGAGGGCACTAAGCGGGCACGTGTGTTTGCCTCCTTAAAGCACGGATTGTGAACAAGCAGGAAAGCAGAATCTCAGAGCAGTACTGTCACTATCTTTTGGCCGCGGCTCCTTGCCCGGCAGCAGGGGAGGTGCCACACAGCAGGCGTCTGTAACTCATCAAATCAATTAGTTCCTTTGTCTGCGGGAGGAGTCGTTAGCCAAAGACAAATTAAAGGAGGTCCAGTAAGATACTCTGTTCTGAGAGGAGCTGTCCTATTTTCTCATACTAATGACAGGCTCCGAAATCTGTGCACAACTTAGCTCGTTATTAGAACTAATTGGTGCCAGGCATTCCATCCTCTCTGATAGGGCTAACCATGGGGATGAAATTTTCCGAGTTAATGAACCAGAGAATGGATTAAGAACTTTCAAAGTGCAGTTCATATCACAGCTTAATTGGAAGGAGTATATTAGTTGGCTTTTTTATGGATACAAAGGAAAGCCGTGTTTTGGGGTGAAAAAGCACATGCACAAATGCCTTCCTTCCACTGGGGAGCTGGGGAATTTCTAATTTCAGTGTGGCAGAGCCGTGGCATTTGAAGGCAGCGCCTTCCCCAGCACCGTGAGCCTGAGGAGGGATGGAAATGGGCTTTATTCTCTGCGTGCAGCACTCGCTACTCCTCCTGCGCAAGGCCCTGCGGGGAGAGACCAATTAGTGCGGATCTCCCCAGGCCAGGGAGCTGCCGGCGGAACAAGGGCTGGTCTGGGCGTGGTGCATCCTCCTGATGGAGATCCCCATCCCCCAGACAATCGTGCCCCAGCGCACAGTTTGCTGTTTTTATACCGATACCATTCTAATTGGTTTTCACACCTGTTTTACACTGTTCTGAAGAGTAGATTTGTGACATCCATTTTTTCCGGCTCAGAAAAATAATTTTCTGTGTGATGTAGAACTTTTCCTTCTGCCAGCGGTGGAGAAGGAGAACCCTTTGCCGGAGTCCCAGACACAGCACATAACCTCTGCTCCATATCCGGGCAGCTCAATCCATTCTTCATGCATTTTCTTAGCTCTTTAATATTTGTAAAATAATCTGAGAGCCATTGCAGCCAGGTGCAAAACAGTAGCTCTTTTCCAACCTATTGACAACCAACAAATCCTGTTTAACGTCAATTAATAGCCCTTAATTTGAGCCATGAAAGTTTTACTGCAACATCATGAGAAATCCTGAGGAAAAAACTGTGCTTCAGGGAAACAGAAAATGTTCCTCAGGCATTCTGTAGGTTCCTCATGACTTTTTTCTGCTACATCTCCATTTGCTCCCGCCTGGCCTCAGTGCACAAGTCACTGCATAACCCCCCGGAGAACTGGAGCCGCAAAATTTGTGAATTTGGGCTTAATTTGACTGGGAATTAAAATAACCCCAGTTACAGTGACAAGAACCCGGGTAAATCACCCAAAAAGTCCATGCAAAATGCATGCTATTCCTTCAACTCCATTTGCAAGCTCTTCCTGCTGAAAACTAAAGTGAGTTCGACTAAGTTGTGATAAATGCACCTAATGAAGTAGTTTGGTCAGTGTCATCTACTTAGAGTTTATTTGGCTCAAGCAGAAAGTCAGTTTATCAAAGTCCATGCAAAAGGCAGGAAATTCTGGAGAACATCTGGTTATGTGAGAATAACTGGGAATAACGAGGTGAAGGGATCCATCCCTTTGGTTTGGAAGTTCTATGAGCACACACAGGGTTTTGTATTTCACTTGCTTAAAACATACCTGGGCTAACTGGAAACATTACAGTTGGTATTTTTTAATCCCTTTTTAGTCCTCTGCAGGCTGGGCTTGGATTTGCGGGTGGCCCTGAATCTGGGTGGCCCTGAGGGGCCCTCACAGCACCGCCATGCCCACCACGGTGGGCGAGAGTGAGAGGACACAGCCTCAGACAGTGCCAGGGAGGGTCCAGTTGGACATCACAAGGAATTTCTCCATGGAAAGGATGGTCGGGTGTTGGCAGGGACTGCCCACGGAGCTGGTGGAGCCCCCATCCCTGGAGATGTCCCAGGAAGGACTGGACGTGGCAACAAGGTCTGGGTGACAAGGTGGTGTTAGGTCTTAAGTTGGACTTGATGATCTTGGGGGTCTTCCTCAACCTAATGGAGCCTGTGATGGAGCGGGCAGGGCAGACCCTGCTCCACGGCAGGCTCAGGGGTGTCACCACTGCCCGCCCCGCTCCATGGTGGGCTCAGGGGTGTCACCGCTGCCCGCCCCGCTCCATGGTGGGCTCAGGGGTGTCACCGCTGCCCGC
>VXBT01000638.1:552070-570678 GCA_013400235.1 Oriolus oriolus
GGCCCGCCCGCCCGCCGCCACGATGCTGGCGCTGCTGTCCCGGCTGCTCGACTGGTTCCGCTCGCTCTTCTGGAAGGAGGAGATGGAGCTGACCCTGGTGGGGCTGCAATACTCGGGCAAGACCACCTTCGTCAACGTCATCGCGGTGAGCGGGGCGGCGGGCGGGGGCCTGAGGCCGGCCCGGTGCCGCGGTGCCGCGGGGATGGAGCGGGGCACGGGGAGCGGCGTGCGCGCCCCCGCTGGGTGGGGTGGCTGAGCCCTGGTGGCTGCCGTGCCTCCGTAAGCCTTCGTGTGCTGATGGGACCCGCGGGGACGCTGATCCCACAGCAGCGCACGGCCCCACAGCGGGCTCTGAAGGCGCCTTCCAGTCAGGGTGTCGGTATGGCCGGGCTTGTGTTAGCAGATGTGGAGATAACATTGTGTGTCTTCAGCTGCCGCCTCCCTTTGACTGTTTTTCAGTAGTCCTAAATGATTAAAGTGTCAGCACCCACTCACGGTCCTCCTCTCAGGTATGTGCTTATCGATTGCTGAGACCCATATCAAATAATCTCATTTCTCTTAAGGTACATCTTACCTAAGAAGTACAAGTCACAAGCCCGTCAGCAGCAAACTGCTGCACTCGGGCCTGCTGATCTGGTGATGTGCCTGGAGCAGGTGAAGGAAGGGTGTGGGAATACTCCTACACGAAGCTTTTCCATTGTTGAACGAGATAAAGAGTGGCTTTGCCTAGATGGTGTGTTCAGCTTCATCAGTGTCCTGCTCTGCTGATGTATGTGATGGAAAACATTCCAGGAGACAAGCTGGACTTTGGGAGCTCCTGAAATGGGCAGCCAGGGCACCTTTTGGTTTTTCAGGGAGCGTGAGTGACCTGAGTGTGGTGCACCTAGAATGAGAAAACTGATGTTTCCAGCTTTAGCACACCTTCAGCTTGTCTTCTGGTTTTTGAGGCTGTGTCCTTAACACTACGGAATATTTGTAAGAATGTATTTATTTAAGTGCCAGTTGAATGAGTTACAGGCTGGGAAAAGGACTTTTATTCTCTTGCAGTTATACATCATCCTTGCACACTGACAAACACCCTGGCAAAACATAACCAAGCCCTTGTGTAGCTCAGGTGTGAGCACTCAGTGCGCTTCCTGATAATCATGGAAAATGGGTTACTTCATAAAAGGTAGCTTCTCTGACTAGCTGTTAGCTGAATGTTGCTGGAGTAACCCAGGAATGCCAGGAGCCTTTTCTTTCACACTCTGCCAGTACCTCTGAGCTTGGATTTGTAGACATGGAGCTCTGAAAGTGTTGAACAGCCTCGATCGGTGGCTGCTGAGCTGATACTGCTTGGAGTGTTTCTGCAGCTGGGGGCTCTCTGCAGGCTTTTCATCCTCTGGAGTCTTCCTGGTGATGGCACTGGACAAATAACTGCTTTGCTTCAGTCTGTGCAGTACCAGCAACACGTGTTTGGGGAGTTCCCTGTGAAACCGACTGCAGATGTGTGCAGCAGTTCAGAGCTGTAGTAGCTGCACATCAGTTTAGTCCAAGTTGTCTCAAGTGGGAGAAGTTTCCCTAACTAAAGCTGGAGTCTGTTTCCAGCCTCCTGTGCGGGGGTTGAATCTTGCAAGGTTTCAACCACATGTTAGGATCACGCCCAGGCATTTATCTGAGTGAGTGCCATTCAAAGCCTTGCAAAACCCAGGGGCAGGAGGAAGTTGTTGTGCATGCTGACACAGCCTCCTTAGCTGGTTTAGTTTGGAAGCATCAGGTCACATTTCTGAAGTTTTAAATTAGGAAATCTGGTGAGTCTTTACATTAAAAAAAACAGAGGGAGGGGGTTTGCTCAGGTTTTTATTATTGGTTTTAAAAAAATAATAGCATAACCTTCAGTTACCAGTGCAAGATGACTTTTTAGAGAAGTGGTGCAGTCCATGCCGTGCAGAGCTGACTTCTTATTTGCTTCCTTGACAGACTTTAGTTCAGAGTCTGCATTTGGGAATGAGAGCAGGGAAAAAACAGCTGCTCTCTGCAGGCCATTTAATGGTTTGAGTGGATGAGGCTGTTGGGATTCCTCAAGACTAAAATGAAAGGAATGACACAGCAAGATGTCCTATAGGATAGCTGTAAAAGCTGGAGTGCACACCAGGAACTTGCTGTGGCTTAGAAGGTTATGTGCTGTCTAACAAAGGGCTGTTGCCAGTCTTGACAACAGTGAGTTTAATCCAGTATAAATCTCTAATGTAATCTCTGCCCATCAAATCAGGCATATGGAACTGGAGGGAAAACTCAACCAATTACACAGGAAGCTTGGTACAAGGCCTGACTGCTGCTGAAGTGGACAGACCATGAGAGGTGGACAGTCCCATTGTAGAATAATCCTTTTCTAGGTTGGTAGTGGGTTTGGATCACGTTTATTCCCCCAGTGTAAACAAACACTTGATTTGTAATCAGACTAAACAGGGCCTGGAGAGACAGGATAAGAGGGAACGGCTCTGAACTGAGAGATAGGGAGATTAGATTAGATATTAGGGATAAATCCTTTCGTGTGGAGGTGGGGAGGCCCTGGCACAGGATGCCCAGAGAAGCTGTGGCTGCCCCTGGATCCCTGGAAGTGTCCAAGGCTGGGGTGGACAGGGCCTGGAGCAACCTGGGATAATGGAGGGTGTCCCTGCCCATGGCAGGGGTGGCACTGGATGGTCATGAACGTCCCTTCCAAGCTAAACCCTCCTGTGATCAGTTTGATTAGAAGGTTTAAAACCCAATGTTAGCAGTGAAATCTCATTAGAGCTGGATTCAGCTAATGCAGCTTCTGCTTTTCTAAGGCTCTGCATTAGTCACTGTCTCTAATTAGATATTAAGCATAAGTTTTCCATGTGCGTGAGTAAACTTGCTCACAAGGGAGGATATCATTTCTTCCTGGTCCTAATTTCCCTAATGTGGATGGCCTGTGGCTCTTATTCAGAGAAACTGCATGTCATCCTGGGATCGCATCTGGAATTGACAGCTCCCGATCCGAGCCCTGGAAATGCCCATTGTTTACAGACTCTGCAGGATCTTGTGGCGTTTGCAGCTCGTGGCCCTTCCCTTCCCGGCCTTCCCTCAGCCCGGCAGCTGGAGCTGGGAGCCGTGGCCACGCTGCTGTGGGGAGCACGAGAGGTGAGGGGGCTGCTCCGGCCGTGTGACGCAATGAAACACGACTCAAGTAAACTGACTCTGCTCGCGGCCTCCAGCGCGTGCTGCTGGAGAACGGGGCACTTGTGTCCACAGTGCCGACATTCCTCAACAGCACAGCGTACTGCACCAAGAGTGGCATGTCCTGGGGTTTCTGTAGAAGTTGTGCTTGATGCCTGGTAGGTTGGTCCTTGATCCAGGTGTTCGGCACCGGAACACTGAAGCCCAGTAGTGTGATAGTGAGCAGAGATGTGGAGGAGTGGGAGGAAGTTGGACTTTGCTGATACAGTTATCAGGTTCAAGAGCTAAACTCGACCTGCTTGTGGTGACAGGGTAAATAAGGTCCCTTTCTAGGATTTGTGTCAGAGGCTGAATTAGTGTGGTTTGTTTTTTAACTTTGGAATATTTGGCAAGTGTTGGAATGAGACCCTGGTTTCTGGAGAGAGGCAATTCCTCAAGTCCCTCTCAACAAAAGATTCGTTTGGCCAGTTGGGAGCTGCAACTTCCTCCTGTTCTTATAACTGTTATGAGTAACTTTGGCTTGAAAAAGCCACACAAGAGAAGTGCAGAAAAATATTGCTCTAAAGAGCTTCACTGCTGTTTCAGTGCCTTTTGAACCACCCAGGTAGGCCATAAATCCTGTGTGTTGTCACTTCATACACAGTGTAGCTAAGGGAGAAGGGTGATAAAATTTGAAGTGTTTCTTAATGGCAGAAGTGTCTTGAAATGCATTGCATCACTTCATTAGCTAATAAAGCTCCTGGGAGGTGACTCAGACCCTTTCTTGGAGGTCCTGCTTGCTGTACCCCAGCTGGGCCGAAACAGGTGACTGAGATCAGAATCTACTTTTTCCATCTTGGTCCTGAGTTCCTGTAGAGCACTTTGTAAGCAATGGCAGAGCTTTGTGATAACACCTGGATAAAGACACTTTCTTGACTATCAAAAACATGAACTATCCTGGGCTCTTACATGACTGACTTCTAGACAGACATATGCCTTTTTTATGGTAGATATTTGCTAAGCAGTCCATGTCCTTTTAAATATTCAGTTAAAGTCAGGGTTGGGGAAATAGAAATGCCTTTTCTTGTGATATACCACTGTTTTGGTTTCTGCAGCAATCGTTTCTGGAAGTGCTGTTGGGAAGCCTTTCAGGGATTTAAGCTTCTAAACTGGAGTTCAGGCTTCTGATCATGATCACAAGTAGCTGGAACACTGAAGTATTTCCTAAAGAAGGAAGCTAGACCATAGAAAGTTGATTTGTCCATTTATGATGCACTACTTGGTTGAGGCTATGAGTGTTGCAGAGGAGGCTTAGTGTAGGGGTAGCTTGATATAATGCTAAAATTGCACTGCTTTTTAAATAATTTTTTTAAGACGACATTTTGAAGACATGCAGCATTTTTTCTTAGTGCGAAACGAAAGAAATTTTTAGGGATGAACAGCAGGGTTTAATGTAATACTGTGGTTCAGGTGGACTGGGAGTGTCCTGGCTGGATTCCATACTCCAGTGGTGTTGTCTCCTGGTTGGTTAAGCTTGTTTGTGATCTCATCTAGCTGGATGAAAAGTATTATGATTAAAGATAAAACAATCTTTGCTGTGTAGTAACAAAGTCAGTATGAAGAAATTGGTCCTGTAACAGTAGTGAATCATGGCAGCTTTACGAGATGCAAACTAAAGGCTGCCCTGACCTTTTCTGATGATAAAAAGAACGTCCTTGTGCAGGCTGCGGAGTCAAAATCAAGCTGCTTAGGGGGCTTGGTGCTGACAGTGGTGAGAGTTGTACAAGGCCAGGCTGGATGAGGCTTGGGGCAACCTGGTGCACTGTAAGGTGCCCCTGCCCATGGCAGGGGGTGGCACTGGATGGTCCTTGAGGTTCCTCCCAATTGAAACCACTCTCTCATTCCATAACTCCCTGGAATTTGAGTTTCTGGCTGTAGCTTATGGTTATGGAGAGGCAGATGAAGTAGGCAGAATGTGGTTTCATTTGGTTTGGGTTTTTTTGACTCAAGACAGCTGGAAAGGGTAGGTTTAATAAGCTTGTTGTAATATTAATTAAATTATAAAAGAGGCTAAACTCACATCCTTTGTACACTTCTGGAATGTCAGGTGATGGCAAGTTAAACACTTGTCCTAAGTTTTCCTCTGGGAAATGAGCTATATGTGTAGCTGGCTTGTTCAGAAATGCTGCAGTCTGTGAGTTAGTGCTGTACTGATACAAGGTGAGCTGAACCCAAACTGGTTCATGGAATAAAGTCCCTTAGTTCAGTCTGGAAGCAGTTTTGCTGTGCTGAATAATCCTTATCCAACATAAGCACTCATCCGGGTAAATGGGTTCGTGCTGCACTAAAATCACCTGTTTGGGTTCTCCAGGAGCTCTGAGTATCCAGAGGGAGCATGTCTTAAACCAGGAGGCTTGAGGATCACTCCTGTGGGTTCTTTGTGCATATGGCCTCTGAAATTGGCTCTGTTTAGTCTCCCTGTCCTTTATCTCCCACACGGGCTGGAGTTAACTTTGTTTGGTGACCTTCGGTTTGTGCTGGTGCTGTGTGGTCTGTGTGACCTCGGGGTGAGGCTTCCTTTAGAATCCCTGCTGGGGCAGCTGCTGCCCTTCCAGGAGCCCTGCAGGGAGTTCGGGGTCTGCCTGGTGGGATGGGCACCAGTGCAGAAAACAAGGCATTGCTGGGTTTGTCAGCAGCTACTCCTGCTGTCCTTGGTGAGTGTTTGAGCAATGCTGCTGTGTGTGACAACAGCCAAAGGCTTTCCCATCGGGAATTGAAAATGTTACTGTGCATATCAAACTTATTATAAAGCTGGTGTTTTAGAAGGAGAAAGCATCTTGTAGTGAGCACACAGTGACAGCACCGAGTACTCTGCTCTGGGAGGGAAGGCTGATTCAAACCAAGTGCCTGTTAGTAAATGCATATTCCTTTTGTTCTGCTCTTCGAGTAGCTTTTGCATTTGAATACTCTAAGTTGAAGCTGAATTCCTGGCTTTTTTCCTCTGAGGAGGTAGTAAACAAAAGCCCTCTAAATTCTGAGTTTAGAGAACTGTTTCTGGGCCAAGACGGTATAATGTGGTAGCAGAATCCGTCAAAGGAGATCACTGTCTGCTGCTAGAATCCTTTACAATTGCTTTAACCAATTTTTGACCTGTCTTAAAAGAGAAGGTGAGTGCCAGTAGCTTCCTTTGGGTCCACTGCCTGTGAGAGAGGAACACCCACACTCACATCAGGGGAAGGTCTTTCAAGTGAAGACCTGAGCTGACCATTGTGTTCATGTCAGCTCTGGATTGTCCCTCTGCAAAGCAGCAAGCAGGCAGCTGAAACTCAACTGAGCCACTGCAGTTTTAAGGTTTTGAGGTTTTAAGCAAGTCAAAACAAGTTTGGGGATGTGCAGCGTGGGTAGAGAGCACTTGGGAAGGAACAAGATGCAGCAGCTTTCCTGAAGATTCTGTAAAAGTTTCCCTGTGGTGGGTCACAGTAATTTCAACGTTACATTAAAGATGTGGCAAATGAAGTGCTGCTCCAGTCTGCAGAAATCTGTATCCTGAAAGAGCAGTGGGAGAACATGAAATTGGTACTGAACGCGCTGCAATTAGTGGGATGACTGGCGCAGTGAGTGCTGCAAAGGAGGGCTGTAAACTCCTCACAGGGATGGGCAGGGACTGTTTGGACAGTCTAGAGCTTGATGAGGGTCACGATAAGGTTGTTTATGGGTAAGAATCAAGGGGAAGCCAGCAAGGCAGATATCCTGGTGGGAGTCTCTTCTAGACCACCCAGCCCAGGGTGAAGAGGCACCAAATGCCTCCTTAGGCAGCTGGGAGAAGTCTCACCATGGCTAGGCCTTATTCTTGTAGGGGTCCTCAACTTCCCACATGTCTTCTGGAAATAAACCCAGCAGGGAGGCGATGAGTCCAGGAGGTTCCTGGAATGTGTGTTCCTATTGATAAGAACAGCTCTCGAGAGAGAAGGATCTGGAAGGATCTGAGTGGGAATAGTTGGCAGCATCTGGGGTAACACTCAGCAGCGCAGAGATGGAGGCTCAGGGAGTGCTTGGGAGACGCTGGGACAGGAGCTGTGGGTGTGGGGTGTGACTGTGGAGGCTGGAATGTGGAGGCAGGAATGCTGTGGTGCTTGAGCAACGTGGCAAATGACCCTTCAGAGGCAAGATTGGTTTGAGGAGCTGAACCGAGCTGCCTCAGCCATGGCAGCACAGCTGACCATCGGCTCTGAGCTGTGCTGATCGCTCTGGCTGGGATGGGCAGCTCAGGCGCTGGCATTTCGGGCAGGAATGGGCAGCTACTGGACTGGCATTCCCAGGGGGCACCCACCTTGCTGAGGTAGGTGGGGTGGAGTGGCTTCTCAAGCAGTGCTGCAGGGTCTGACCCAAGCTCCTCGTGCAGCCCTGGTCCTGCTGGCCACACTGCTCCCGACACAAGCCAGGAGCTGTTGGCCTTCATGGCCACCTGGTCAGGCTTAGTTGCTCCTTCCAGCTTGTGGGCAGTCAGGCCCTAACTCTGAGGTGGTGTCACCTTCAGAGATCCCAAAGGGCTTTGAACCCCAGGGAGCTTCTCTGGGCAGTGTCAGGGGACAGATGCAGACTTTGCTGCTGTGATACCAAACCCTAATTAAACAACTGAATGCTTTGGGATCAACCCTCATTTTTCCAAATGTGCTTGACTGTCTGGTTCTATTACACATAATGGATGTAGTGAGCTTCATAATGGCCACTGTGACTGATTCACCTTCTGCCAAACAGCCAAGGGAGGAATCTGTGGTGGTGTTGAAAACTGTTGTTATGGCTCCTGAGTTGGCTGCGGGAGGTGGTTGGGAACTCAGCTCTCAAGCTGCTGCAGACTGAAGTGTCACAGGCAGTAAAACATCTGCCACTGGAGAACCTCTCCAGTGCAGCGCTGTTTGCAGCAGCTCTGTCCCAGCTTGGAGTGATGCTGAATGTCTGCTGGAAACGGGCTCAGATACTCTGGAGTTGCATTTGCCGCTGCTGAACGCATTGGACGCTGCAGCCTGGCAGGAAGCTGACCCGTCAGGTCCTTCCACTTTCCAGCCTTTAACACTCCTCAGGGAGTCACCCCATACCTGTGGGTTGGAGGCTTCCTCCACAAGAGTGATTTACTACTGCAAATGCTGGCCAGAGAGCAGCTTGCATCACAGGGAGCCCTTCTGGATATTTCTAGCTCCCAGGTAACTGGGAGATCCTGACGTGTAGACCTTGGCTTGAGCAGAAGTAGGTGAATGGCTCTTTTCCTACCCTTGCCCTGGCTGTCCATCTGTTACGCTGTGCCAAGCACATTCCCAGGTAACTTTGCTCCCCTGGCTGCCTCAAGGCTTGAAAAATGATTTCAGTGATTGTAAGAAATGAGTTGTCTGAGTTCACACAAGCTCCAGTACAGATGGATTTAACATCCGTGACTTCTTGGCTGTAAAACTTTCAGTTGGAAGGCAAATGGTTAGAAAAAGCTTGTGATATTTTACTATGTAAACTAGCTGTGTCAGATAAGCACTAAATTTAACTTCCTCTTTTTTTTTTTTCCAGTCAGGTCAATTCAGTGAAGATATGATTCCTACTGTGGGCTTCAACATGAGGAAAGTTACAAAGGGTAATGTTACAATAAAGGTATGTTGCCTTTGTTGACTGTTTCCTTTAGCTTCTAGTTGAAAATTTACATGTTTGCTCTGTTTTGCTTCCAGCCTTGGGACAAATATAGAAAACTGAAGAGGCTCAGCTAAATCTGTCGAGTAGCTTAAGAAGACATTTATGTTTATTTCTGGAGTTTCTGAAATGAGAATCTGTGTGTGATTCCCAGGTTCATGGACTAGTTACAGCACTGTTGTGATAATGCTGTCTGGCTTAGATCTGAGTGTTTGAGGCCCAGAGATGCTGCTTTCATGCTCATCAGTTTGCTTAAGGGAAGGTTTACATTAAAAGCAAAGCTTTAACTGAATACATTTTATTTTCTTGTGTACCTCAGTGTGTAACCTTCATACACAGGAGTGTTCTTGCATTTGATGCAAGGTGCTCCAGTTTGCATCTCCTGCTGTCAGGCCCTAAGCTCTGAGCAGCTGTGCGAGGGATTATTCCTGTTGTAATGTGGGAGAGGTCCAGCAGCTGCTTAAGGAGAAAGAAAAAACTGTTGTGATTTCTTGTCTTATCTTTGCCTGACATGTTTAAACACAGTGCATGGCTAAATTGTCTTTCTCCCCTTGCCTTAAGATTTGGGATATAGGAGGGCAGCCCCGATTCCGAAGCATGTGGGAGCGATATTGCAGAGGAGTTAATGCTATCGTGTAAGTGTCCTTCCTTCAGCTCTGCTTCCTTCACATGTGCTCCTCTTCCCTGGGAGCCTTCCTAACCCTGCATGCCTGACTCTGTAGTTCTCCCTGAGATTCTGAACCTGTACTGCAACCACACTGACCTTTTTCACCCTTAAGTTCAGGGCTCAGGATGGGTTATTTCGTATCAGTGTCGGATCTGGAGTACTAACTCCTCCCTATCTGAACTGGGTGGCAGTGCTGTCTAACTCAAAGCATCTTCCTTCTACTCTGCTCTTAGAGAATTTTTTTCTGAAGAACCAAAGTCTTTGCTCAGAAGTCCTAGCTTTGTTTAAAGCCTTGTTGAATGTTCTCAAACCTGGCAGTGTAAAGGAAAGAGTGATGTTTCTGCAGGAGCTCAGTGTCACTGACCTAACCTGAAATTCTCTTTAAAGCTACATGGTAGATGCTGCAGATCGTGACAAAATAGAAGCCTCTCGAAATGAGCTGCACAATCTTCTAGATAAGCCCCAGTTACAAGGAATCCCTGTAAGTAACATCACCTCAAACAGCATTAAATGTCTCTGAGGAATGTGCATCACTTGAGCAACTCTGAAGTCTGCCTTGAACTCTTAATTGTAAGGCCCAACCTTACTGATCAGTATAAGCATGAACAATACCTGTTCCCAGTGCCTAAAATCAAACTGTTGACCTTCAGTGATCTTATTTCATTCAGTGCTCACAAAACATAATAAATACAATTGAAACAGTAGTTGAGAGGATTCCACAGTATGAGTTTGTGCCCTTGACTAAAGGTTAACCACAGTGTAGTACAGAAGTGTAGAGTAAATTTGGGGAATCTGAGATGACTGTGCTGCAAATGTTCTCAGATTTATCAGCTGATGTATTCTCGTGCTTGCTCTTTGCACAGAACAGTTTATTTGTGCCCCTTCTTTTTCTGGGGGTAGGTCTTGATCTGGTTTAACAGTGAATATCTCATTCCATTAGATTCAACAGGCAGATGCAGACTGCTCATGAGACTCCCTTGATGTTTGCTGGTTTTCTGGTTTTGGTTGGGGTTTTTGTTTGGTTGGTTGGGTTTCTTTTAAGCAAAGCTACAACCATTTCATTTTCTGGATTTCAGGTTCTAGTCCTTGGAAATAAGAGAGACCTTCCTAATGCTTTGGATGAGAAACAGCTAATTGAAAAGATGTAAGTCTAACCCTTCCTAAGAAACTTACCCTTCCTTCTCTTATTCAATAAATTAATGTACACAGGGTTGTTATTAGATCAGGAAGCTCGCATTTATGAGTGGAAAACCCAGCAACAGGAGGTAACTGAACACTGTACAGAACAAGTTGTGTGGGGAAGGGGAAGAGGAACAGTTCAGATTGTCAGAGTCCTTGTGTCAGTGAAATGTGTGCTGAAATGTTCTCTCTTTCCTAGGAACCTTGCTGCTATTCAGGACAGAGAAATCTGCTGCTACTCAATTTCTTGCAAAGAGAAAGATAATATAGGTAACTATTAACCCAAAACATTGAGAATTATGAAGTGCTGTCAGAGGATGGATTGGGGGGAATTGTAACTTCTTAAACACAATCTTCCTGTCCTCAGGAAATGAGGAACAAATCAAAGACCAGTGTGTGAGTGCACTGGTTAAATTCTGCGTAACTCCTGATGGCAGTGAGGAAGCCTGAATGGTGTTAAAGTTGTAGGGGTTGTAGTTACCAAAGCATGTCAGTCCCTGTGAAGTCTGCTCCTTCCTTCAGTTAGTTTGCAGGAAATAGCTGACTAGTCTATTAGCTTGGCCTGAATGGCTTTATACTGCTGTCAGGTGCTCTCACCTCTGCCTCACTTGGTGAGGATACCTGGTACTTGCAGCAAGTTTTTCCTCAAGTCATTCCCTTGAAGTAATCACCTTCCCTTGCTGCCTCATCAGAGCAGTTTGTGTTGTGGCATCTGCCAGTCCCTGTTCCCTGCAGCCAAACAGTGCCTTTTTCTGGCACAGAATCAAATGCTTTAGAACTTGTGGAGTTCAAAGGCAGAAACCACGTCCTGTGTAATATCTGTTATTTGCCATAAGCTTTGTGAGTAAACTTGAGTTGTCTTAGCTGGGTGAAAACAGAATTTAACAACACTTTTCATCCTTCTCCTGATGCCTTCCATGGCTGCCATGGGATTAACACTGGTGCATTGCCAGGGTAACAGGAGTTTGGTGTTGAGGAAACTTCAGGGTGATGCTCCCAGGAGAAGCTCTAGAGGATACCAGGATTCAGCTTCCTTCTAGGAAAACTGAATAGTCTATGGAACAATTGTGGCTTCCAAGAAGCCCCTGTCACCTTGGCATCCATTAGAGGTTCAGACATGATGGATAGAAGCAGAGGCTCCCTTCTATGGAGGTCCACACAAGGCTCCCAGCACAGCTGAGCATCACTGAGGCTCTGGGGAAGGAGCTGCTGGAGGGGAGCCAGGGCTTTTCCCTTCCTCTCCTAAGAGCCTCTTCCAGGCAGGGAGGAGCACGATGCCTTGTACCACAGGGCTAAACTAGCTTTGCTCTCATCAGGTGAGGAGCTGCAGGCTGGCTGAATAGAGCAGTGCTCATCTAACACCAATTATTGGAGCCATAGTGAAGTGTCAGATGAAGAGATGTCTTTTTCCCTAGAGATGGACAGAACTGAGGAACCAGGATGTGTGGGGCAGTGCCTGTCATTGTTACCTAAAGGATGCTGGGCAGTTACAGGATCAAAGCACAGACAGCAAGCATCCTAAAAGTCATTCTGTTCATCTGCTCTGCGCCATCCTCTAGAGAAGGGCTTGGGTGTTCCTGTCCTGTGTTTGGGGATGCTGGCAGGAGTTTCCAAAGCCTTGCCACTTAGACCAGTACAGACACTTGAATGTGGAACTTCTCTTCTCTCTCCCCGTAGATATCACGCTTCAGTGGCTTATTCAGCATTCAAAATCTAGAAGAAGCTGAAGTCTTCCTGGAATCTCCAGTACCAGTTGGCCATAATCTCAATTGTCCACTTCCCTCCATAATGAGATACTACCCAAAAATCCTGTATCAAGAATCTGCCTTTCCACGGTTCATTTCTCATGTGCACTGCTGAAGACTTGTATTCCTATTCTGTCACAAAACAACTAGAGTTGTCATGATAAAGTCAGCACAAATATTTATTTTACAACCATCTGTGGTGGGAGGGTTGTGGGGGGGGCTTTTTAAACAAATATCTCTACCATGTTAACTACGATGGTACACTCTGTTCTGGTTTTTCAGGGCCAGGTTTTTATATGATTTTCAGCAAGTGTTTTATTTCTAGTGTTTAGTGGCTTGAAGATGCTGATGCTTGACAGCATTAAGATTCTGTAAGATGCCACATACAGTAGTTAGAAAACATTTAAGCGTGAGTTGTGGGATACTGATTGATCTCACAAATGCATGTGATGTGTGTATGTAAGCAGAGAAATGGAAACTGTTTGCAGAGGGGAGCACAAGGCATAGATCAGCATCACTAATCTACAGCTGAGATCCTGTCACTTGAAAAAGAAAACTCTCTTGATGAATTAGGAAACTCATCTGTTTAAAATCATTCTGTTGCTTCTGTTTAACATTTATGTGGGGGATGGGAATGGACTGTTCTGTCAAACTTTCAAAAATCGGAGTATTCCAGCATGAAAACAAATCACTAGGAACATCAGGCTTTGTTCAAATACATTTTTCTATCTCCAGATACTCGTGGTCTCTCTCTGAAACCAGAACATGCATTCTGAGCAGCTGCATGACACCCAAATTACTGATGCTCTTGTATCGAGGCAGTTGTTGACCTTTAGCACAATCTGTGTGTAATTGTCAGTGTCTCTCCTGCTCCTGGAATGGCTGGGCACAGTTTCACCTGGTGCTATGGAATACCTGGGCTATTGTGACAACTCTAGACCCGCCTGCTTTCTCGATGTAACCATGTGCAAAGCCTGTCAGATGCAATGAAATGTTCTGCTGTGTCAAAGCACAAGAGAGCCAATGAATTGATCCTGTCTCTTGACTAGCTCCTGCAGCTTAGGGAAGTGTGTATAAACTCAAGATTGTAATGTTTCTGTAGCTTTACTTTCTCAATGACTTCAGCATATTCAAAGGGACAGCCTTGTTAACACTGGTCTGTTCATCCAGCAGTGTCAGTGTAGCTACTCGTGCGTGCAGATCCATGGTGCAGCTGCTTGTGTTGCCTCACACCGTGTGTGATTCCTCACCTCCGTGTGGTTTGCATCCCGTGGGAGCCTCGGGCTGGGAGCAGCGGTCAGTCCCTCTCAGTTCTGACAAGCCAGTGTTCACGCAGACTGCCACGGCCTTACTCTGTCGTGTCCCAGCTCTGGCGCTGTTGCACAGACACTACACGCTGCCTGCCTTCAGTCTGAAGTTGCATTTTAACTTTTTGTCCCCTTTCAGTTCTCTGAAGCATGATTTCAATTAATCCATACTCTGGTGCTGTAGAGGAGAGGGTGTATTAACTCGCTACTGTAGTCCCGAGTTCGCCAGAACTGCTACAGTTACTTTTATTTAGCAAACTTGCTTGTGCCTATAATAAGGAAACTAAACTAGAATGTGCGAATCCTTGTGGGGGACCAGGTCACTGTTTAGTTAACTGGCCTATAGCTAAACTCGATGTGTTTGGTGTTTATCTACTTCACTGCTTTCAGCGTTTATGGCATCCAAACACTACCAATTGTTAACCTGTGCATTACTCTCTGCATGTGAACAACTTATACAATTACTGAACTTTGTAAATACGTGAATTTTTTTATTTAGGTGGATGCATATGTTGGTTTACTGCTCTTCAGCTTTATTCAATAAACTTACATTTTGAGGGTTGTATTGACACTTAACTGCCTGACTTGAGTTGATGTGGCTCATGGAAAAACACGATGGGATGTGTGTCTCCTCTGCCAAAGATTACAGTGGGGGAAGAAGGATTGGTAAATACCTGAGCTGATTGGTATTCTTTGGTTCAACTATTCCAGTGAAATGCTCACAAAGCTACATTTGAGGCCTGGGGCTTGCTCACCTTACCTGAGCAAGCTCAGATAGTCAGTCTGAGCAGATTTCAGGGCTTTTTTGTGTGTATGAAAAGCACTGGTCAGTGAAGGGTCTGACGTAGGGGCAGCCTTCTGCAGCTCTGTTTTCAGGAGAGAAATGCATGTGTCTGCAAGCTTGGTTCTTGTGTCGAGCCTAGAGTAAAATCTTCGTTTTTCTAGTACAAGTGTCAGATCTTGCAGTGCCTCATCATTCACTGCCAATTAAAGCAGAAAGATTCTTATCTCGGTGTAAAGTGAGGCTTTTGTTGACTGAAGTCTTGAACAAAATCTGTGCTGTGAATTTAATCTGGAGTTTCACTGACTGTTCTTCCCAAAGGTTTTTGTTGTATTAATTTCTCTTAGGAAACTGATTAATATAGAGGACTGTCTGTCAGCATCTTCCAATTAACAGTAACAAATTGGATGTCTTGTTTCAGGCTTGTCTCCATGTAAGCTTTCAAACTTGCTGAGCTGTGTCAGGTTAGTTTTTAGTCCTGAGTGCAGGTCTTTGAGCATCCTTTACGTGTAACTCAGCTGGTGGGAAGGAGTAGTGAACTGTTAAAATCATGTGCATATTTCTTTGGGAGTTTCCTGCATGCAAAACCAGCTCCCTGCGGGCCATAGTCAAAGTAAGATGCCTCCAGACACAAGTCTGAGAACGGTGTTAGTGCACTAAGCCTTGTCAGCCTGGTTGGTGTGATGCCAGTACCAGTCATAAATCAGCTGTGGTATGAACTGGCCCACAGCTCTTTGCTTGATGTGGTATTTCAGCAGCAGTTTCTGTTTCTATGTGTAAATAGCAGGGAGAGACACAGGGCCCCCTATGATGTGTGTGCTCGGAAAAGTACATCTGCAATAGTCCCCAAAATGCCCCCAGCTGGGTGTCACAGCTGTTCTGGTACTGCTCTGCCAGCTGCCCTTGGCTACTGCTGTAGCAGAAAGGAGAGCTCAGAGTGGCTCTTGGATTGCACTCAATCTGTTTCTGGGCTTGAGTAACTTGCCAGATACCTTTCCTTTGAAACAAGGGAAGTGTAGGGAGTGTTTCCTTTCCAACACCTTCCAGCCTTGGACTGGAAACAATACTCACCTGGCACATTATGTCCAAGGTTAAATCTTTTCTGTCCTAGTAAAGGTGTGGAGCCCAGGACAGGCATTAGCAGTGATGTTTGCTGAACTTGGATGCTGTAGCTGTGTTCTAGAAATGTAATCTCACCATGATTACTTGTCTCAGGCTCTGTAGTGAGCATGGGCAGTAAAAAGAGGCCGATTAAATTTCCCGTTCTCTTAAAAAAAGTTGCTTTTGGGGATGCATTTTAGTTACATAAATTACTGCACTTGACATCAATAGCCATAGTCCTGAAACTCTCCTCTGATGCAGGTCTTGGCTGTTGACATATTAAGAAAAGCAGCTCTTGTGAAAAGGCAGATACTGAGCCAGAGAGAACTCGTGATGGTGAATACATGGAAGTTAGACAGCAGTCCTACCTTTGTGACCTCGTGGGGTGTGGGCATTGTGTGCTGTCCTGGGGTTTGAAATCAGCTCTCAGTCCTCGCTGGTGGCTCTGTTCAGTGCAAGTGGTCCTGGAGCAGCAGTGATGAGGTGAGGAGTGGCTGTGCTTGCCCACACAGCTCTGGCTGCATGAGAGTTTTCCTTGGAGTGTCCATGTCCTCCCAGCTTCAGTGTGGATGGTGGCTCCTTAAAGTGCAATTACAGAGCAGGGGAGTTCTTATCACCCAGGGACAGCTGAAGGGCTGGGCAGCTGCACAGAGCAGGTCTGTCCCACCACCTGGCAACAGGAAAGATGCACAAATGCTGAGCTGTTCCATGCTCCATAGAACAATAATCCAGTTTCTCAGTGATTTACGTTTTCTCTTTGCATCTTGATGGAAACAGGTTGGAAAGGTTTTGGGTGCTGACACATCAAACTGCATACTCTTCACTTTCTGGTAGAAGAAAAGGCCAAAGAAAATGCCTTAAACAGTGTCTCTGTTGAATCTAGGAATGTTGTGCAGGGATTTGTAATAACCTGAGGTATGGCTTAGCAGGATTATGAAGCTTTTAACTTCCCTGAGGTTTCATTTGTCGTTGCTGTGGCTGTGCACTGGCACGTCCTGGTTTGCTTTGTGCAGGAACTGTGCTCCCCCAGCATGCCCAGCACTGCTCCCCTGCCTTGCTCCTGCACTGACCCTGACTAGTGTGGATTCCAAAAAGGGGTGGAAAGCAGGATATTTCAGCTGTGTTTCTAAGCTGACACAGACAGTGAATCGTGTTAAAGGAGAAGTAATGTGTGAGTGCCTGAGCTTCAGAGCTTTAGTTCCCAAAAAGTGAGTGTAGAACAGCTTGTCTCACCAGACCACGACCCTTCAGAGAGTGCTCTGCTGCTTTGGGGCTGCAGATGCTGGATGTTAAGGTATGTCTTGGTGAAACACTTGGGTTTTCTCTTATGTGTCACTCCCATGGCAAACACAGAATGGCACTCAGAGGGGCTTTGCACATACTCTTTAAAGGAGAAGTGAAATACTTGATGTTTTTATTTCCCTCCCTGTGGAAGGTGGGTAAGTAGACCTTTGTGCCAGGATTAGTGCCTTTTAATTATGACATGACAGGTTTTATTCTGTTAAAGGCAACATCTATCATTGTGATAATTTTGAAGTGCTTCAATAAAGTGTTGTTGAAAACCATTTCTTTTTGCATATTCATCTGTAGTAGGACAGCTGCTTTTATTATAGTTAGAAGTATCTAAGAACCCTCATTACCTAATTGTGGGAAACATTTGGGTAGCTTTAACGACGTAACTTCATGTGGAGAGTGACTGTAATCCTTGGGCTCAGTGGGGGCAACTTTGAGAGGTCAGGCTGTGAAATTCCCATTTCTGATTATTTTTGCTCTGGTACTGGAAGCATGGGTTGGTCTCATTTGTGTTTCTCTCTCTGAAAAGACCCATTGAGTTGAAGTTCCTGGACCATATTATTCAACAGACAGCAAATACATCGGTGGAGAAAGAAAAAGTTGTTGTGGTGTGTGAAGTTTAAAGCTAAACTTGATTCTCACAAGAGTCTCAAGAGTAAAGTAAACTGCTGAGGTGCTTTTGTGTAATTGTGTTAACTTGGGATGTGGGTAGTTCAGCCTTTGCAACAAGGAGGAATTTTCCTCATTTTTTAGAGTGAATAATGAATCCCCTTCTTTGTTTGAATAACATTTAAAAGATCCATGAATTCTGCAGACTGAGGAAGGGAACTGAAAGACTGACCAGGCTAGAGGAGTTTGTCCAAAGTCAGCGTACAGAAGTCTCGATGGACCAGTGAGTTGTGATACTTGTTTCGGTTCGGATTTATTCATTCTAATGTTTCTGTTACAATGACCTTTGGAGAACAAAGATCTGACTCCTGAACTACTCCAAAATACAGGCTGAAGACAGATCATTATTGTCTGGTTGTCTGTCTATGCATAGTAAGTCCTTTATTCTTTTCCCCTGTGTAGGCATTTTCCATATTCTGTCCCACTTCTTGTAACAAATCAGGCACTTTGGTAAAAGGATTCAACACCAGAGTGACCAGGGCAGCTCAGGTCAGTGACAAGTGACCTGTTCACAGCCAGTTACTCGGATGCTGTGGAGGTTCCTGGGGTAGCTCATGCCGGGTTTCCTCTTTACCTCCCCCAGCTGTGGTTTCCTTCTGTTCTTTTGCTTATCTTCAAGAGGTTTGGTTTTACCAGCGTTGCCGGAGTGTGTTCACTTTCACACCTACACCTGGCATTTGTCAGCTCTTCTGTTTCTGCAGCTCTGGGGCCCCGCAGCTGCCTCGGAGCTGCTCCGCTCTCCCCGAGCCCGTCCCGCCGGCTCCCCAGTGCTGCAGCAGGTCTCACCCGTGCTGCAGCAGGTCTCAGCAGTGCTGCAGCAGGTCTCAGCAGCGCTGCAGCAGGTCTCAGCAGCGCTGCAGCAGGTCTCAGCAGCGCTGCAGCAGGTCTCAGCAGCGCTGCAGCAGGTCTCAGCAGTGCTGCAGCAGGTCTCAGCGGCGCTGCAGCAGGTCTCAGCAGTGCTGCAGCAGGTCTCAGCAGCGCTGCAGCAGGTCTCAGCAGTGCTGCAGCAGGTCTCAGCAGCGCTGCAGCAGGTCTCA